>JAHWFP010211958.1:0-26956 GCA_023313725.1 Lithobius niger | reverse complement strand
CCCCCAGGCAAAAATATTTCAATTGACAATGACGGTATTTGTTACTGACTAATAACTAAACGATCGTCCTTTACAGAAGTGCAATTATTATGTCTTGGTTTGTGTCTTGTAAATTCCAGCGGTAGGGGAATTTTTTTTTAGGTCATTTCAACATTCGATTTCATTTTGTTTTATCTTATTAAATTTTATTCAAGTATTTCAATAGAAACAAATGAAATAAAATGAGGAAACACCAACAAAAAAATCCCACCACCACTTTCTGCCCATGATTGGAGTTGAGGAGTTGCTTTTCAAAGGACCCGGCCGCTGGGGCACCCGTGTGTACGGGTCCTTTCCAGGGAAGCCTGTGCCTGCCAGGGTTTTTATTTACTTGATATTTTAAAATTTAAAGAACGAAATTATCAGCTGTTTTATACAAGTCGAAAATAAACCAACAGTGAAACTGTGTACTAGAGTTTACATGTGTTTTACTTTTTGTTTTTACGTACCCCAAGAACGTTAAATTCCATTCGTCCAGGGTAGCACTCACTGTTGAACAACACGCTAACAGTTGCCACAAAACCTATGAGGCTGGCGGCAGGAAGAACAATTTCCTAAAAAAAAATAACATCAAAGTTACGATAAATGAAATCCTCCGTCTTGCTTGGTAACTGTACAAAAAATTAAATGTTATCAGGAGCTTATAAATGCGTACACCTTCGTAAGACGTGAGAGTATCCACATTTAACTCTCTTTCCATATTCCACCGTTTGCACAAGGCCGTCTGAGAGAGAGGATGCGGGTTTCCCTTCCCGGCTTCCACGCCAATTGATTCGATATCACAAGATTCTTATTAACGTTAGCAACGTTAAGAGACGTTAATTTTCCAGCCTTTGCGAGTATGTGAACTACCCTTACATTTTGAGTATTTTAAGACTGGGTCCTAACGTCCGAATTTCTCTACGCCAGTAAAAACTCGGGATTGCTCCACTGAACAAAATGGTAAATATTAAACGTTTCTTCTGACTAATTACAAGGGAATAATTTTACCTGCAAGGTTTCAGATACCATAATATTGCTGTAGTGTTTACTCCACGTGAAACCTTACTGTTTATGTTGACAAATGTAAGACTAGAAAACGAATAATGCCTTGTGGAATTGCGTTACGTGGATTTTTCTTGTTTCACTCATTTTAGGGGTAGTTTTTTTTTAAAGTTTTCTTACCTTAACGCTTTCAAATAAAAACCCAAGTTTTAAAAAATGTTGACGCCTAAACAAAGGAGAAATCGTATATGGCTTTGTTTCGTTGTGTTTAGATTATTGTGTATAGCTGATTTTTTATGCTGGCAAGATTTAATGCCAACTAGCTTGGAATTATCGAAAGTGAGATACACACAGAGCCACACGCATCTCACACACAAACTTCTACTTTTTGGGGCTTAATTTTCAGTAATATTCTTCAGTCAAGTCGTATCATTCTTGATACATAACGATTAGGGTTTTTTTTTGGCAACATTTATCACGATTTTATCAGCCATGATATTTAGCCGAGTAGAAGACACCAACCATCAGTAAACCTACCGTGTATAAAAGTAAAAATGATAAAAACATTTGCATAAAGCAGTAAGGTTTCACGTGAACTAAACACTACTTACATTACATGTTGTAAAGTAAAAGCCAGGAAAGTACACAAATATACATTAAAAACTCGACGTTTCGGCTCACCTCAGAGCCATTATCTAGAATTAAAGATAAAAAGAATTGCAAATAGCACAAGAAAGCCATAAGTCAAGTTGCAAGTAAAACGTCCATCCTAACAAGGTAAAACTTGCTAGGAAGTGTTAAAAACGGACAGAACCGTAAAAATACAAATTTTAAACGTTTAAGAAACAAGAGTGGACTTGCCAGTAATGAGCTGCAACTCCTTTTTATGAGTTTACTCAGACTCCCCTGGTATCGGAATTTGTCAACTTGAAATTTTTTAATAATTCCATGTAATCTTCGAATCTATTGGTGTTGGGTTGAATGTAGTTGTGCACCTGGGGAAAATGAACACTACAGCAACAGCGTGGTGTCTAAAACCTTACAGGAAAGCTTATTCGTGTTCCTGTTTCATGTTTTGAGTTTGGTTCAGTTAAACCTTACCTTAAACACCAAACGTCAAGTTCGTGTTTGTTTTCCAACATTTCAGTATTGTACCCCCGTATTATTCGTAGAATCATTCCTCTTTTAACACATTGTGGCGAGTTTAATTTCGGATTTCAACGTTAAAATTGTACCACCCCAGCAAGGTTACGCCGATGACGTCATTTGTGAAATCTACCAAGCTCAAGATCCACATAACGTCAAAATTGTAATGACCCATTGTGACTTCAAAATAATTAATATTCATTGTTAGTTAACATGATGCTATTATATTAATTGTGGTAACAATGTTTGGCTGCGAATTGTCTGTAATTAATGTTTGACGTCAATTGTAAGTGCTCCCAACAATTAGGTATTAACCTTAAATTCATCTGCCACCAACTCTCCAACTCCCTGAACGAAAGGTAATTTTGGCCATTCTAATTAGAAATGTTCCCTTTTTGTCCCGTTTCCCCAAACTTAACATCAAACCGGACCAACCCTGTTGCTAGTTTAGCATTGCAACCCTGTAGCCATTTTGCTTTGCAGTTAAAACTTAATTAACCCGAAATTTACCAATCCATCTTGTCCCAAGTAAGCCTCATGCCGTTTGGTATTCCATTTTAGGCCCTAAGTCAGGGTTAGTGTCGCCCTTGAATGTCAGGCGAGCCAGAGCATACTATCGCTCATGTTTTATAATTAAAGCATAACCAAAACTGAACCACGACTACTAGCCATATTCCACCAACTTAGGTTAATTTGGAATTCCCGCAACCCCTTGATAAGCATCACGACACGTTTTCAAGCAAGTACCTTAACTGTGTGGTTGGCACTTGGGGAGCTGTCATACGTACTAAACATCCCTACAACATGATCACCTAGGTGTTGAATAATCCTTCCAACGTTCCTAAGGTTGGTTGGTTATTGGCTTGGGATTTTTAGAGATGCGAAAAAACACGTCCGCTCCTATTATTTCAGTGTCAAGTAATGTCATTAATGTCCGCTCTTGTCGTATTAATGTCGCCGTAATAATGTGTGTGTGAATCGAGACACTATAACATCAGCGAAGGTGGATTGCTAACCAGTAACTCTTTTCAACATCTACCACCGTTGAAAAGACGAGTAGTCAACAGTGGTGGGTGAACTGGGGAAGAGACTATTTTCCCATGGATGGAGCATGTGGTACATGCGTTTGCATTCTAAGGGTGCATTTAAGCAACTAGACCTTCTGGCCCCACTAAAGCTATTTACTACTCTGTTGTTATTTATTCACGATGAGCCATGGTAGAATCAAGTTGCACCGAGAATTTAATATCCAACATGGCGGCCAGTGCTAGTGGTGTGCACAGGGGATGCAGGAAGGCAGGGGGAGGAATTGCCCCTACCCTTTTTGTAAAAAATATCCTTTTTGAACTTTTGGGGGGAAAAGATTACCCTATTTTAGTTTTCCAAACTGATAAATGCTGGTGCTGCAGCCAAAGCCACAGGAAGGGCCTTACCTAGACACCCAAAACGGGCAAAAAGAAGACCAGGAAAGAGTCAGAAAGGGGCATAAAAAGGTAAAAAAGGTAATATAAGCTAAAAATAAGGGGCAAAAGAGAGCCTGATGACTCCTCGGAAAAATAATCTCGGTGTGCCCCTTTCACTGGAACTTGCCCTTGCCCTCTCGGAGGTCTGTGCATGCTACTGATGGCGGCCATTTCGGGTTTGCCCAATCGAAGACAAACCATCGAATGTTGGCATTCAGGACAGGAATCAGTCCCACTTTTACACTGCAGTTGGAACTATTTTCTCGTGGCCATAAATCGATGCGTCATGCCGCATCCTTTATACTCGTGTCCCGAGCCACGATGAGAGGACCTCGGTGTCCGTCAGCGTTGCAGCCATGATAGGTAAAGGCTACTCGAATGCCACGTTCTCCGTTAAATGCGACAAGCAATAATCGAATTTAGTACCATTAACTAATAAAAAAATATTTTTTTAAAGCCAGTGAGCAAGAAAATTTACATCACCATTCGTCACGTTGAACTAGGCGCAAGAGTACATTGCTTACATATAGTTGCACATAAAGTCAGTGACAAGCAGATCGGGTGTGTTTACACCGACTGAAATATGCGTTTGTTCGAAGACAATAATGGCTACGTCATAAAGTTATGTGTATCTAAATGATCTTATCTCCTGAGATAAGATTAGGCGAGCCCGTTATCTTCTACTTGTTCATGCCACCGACGACTAGGCTTTTCCATTGGTTAGGGGGGCGTTACGCAGCGATCTGGCAGTGCACATTTTTTCGCTCACTAGGGCGCATTAACACAACGATTTTCCTTTGGGTTCTCGCAGCTACAATTTAATCGCGATAGCAAAATCGTCGTTGCCATGGTAACAACACTATACCGGGATTAGCTAAATTCGTCTATTTGAGTAAGTGCTTGCAGTCTTATATATAATAACACGTGACAATAAGGTAAAGAATTCCTCCTACCGAAACAACTTTCTCAAGTCAGTTCTGCACTCAGATTATTCACTGTTTTCGTTGTGAGCCGGCAGAGCTAAAACCGCAGCCATGTTGCAATTTCAGATGATTTTAGCTTCTAGCTGCGAGAATGCAAAGACGAGTCGTTGTATAAACGCTCCCGCTAATCCTATATACTCGGTGGTTGTTGTCTTTTGAGCTCCCTACAACGCGTAACCATGGCAATTAAGCATAGGGAGATAGGCCTAATCGTCTCCTGGGAGGGCTCGTGGCTCGAGGCTGCAAAAGTTCAATACATTTTGCATTGCGCCGTCGATCTATGACAAGAAAATTTTCCTAATGTCGAAGAAAATGGCGCGACGATTTGTAGTTCTATCTGCCAGCATCTTCGATTCGACAAACCCAAAATGTCCGCCATGTTGCCACAGAATTCTCGTTGCGAGGCGCGATGTTTTCAACGGTCATTTGATCACCGCTAGTAGTTCCTTGGGAAAGAATAGGCTAAACTTTATAGGTAGGCAGCGAATTTTTTATGTACTTGATATAAAAAACAAAACTAGACATATTGTTGGAATAATTATGTGCTTACTTGTTCTTAAAGAGTTATCATTTGGTTTAGATTGATCTAATCACTCAACTTCCAGTCAGTCATTGTTCCTGATAGGACAGGAGTACAATCATAGATTAGAAAGTTAACTAGATATACCATCTCACTTCTTCCCGTTCTACGCGGACCTCTAGCGGTAGTTGCGGCTACTAATACCTCTGCTAATACTTTGCTTTCGTGCTGCTTCGAAGGCAAAAGCATTAGCAGAGGTATTAGTAGCCGCAACTACCGCCAGAGGTCCGCGTAGGACAGGAAGAAGTGAGATGGTATATCTAGTTAACTTTCTAATCTATGGTACAATCCACTCCCAAACACCTCTTTTTCTGTCTCGCCCCCTTCAGCAAAAATCTTGGTTCCTCTACTGCCCCCAACCACCCCAATTTCAGACACAAACTGATTCATTGCAGAATATTTCACGCTGTTATCTTCAAGACAAAACAAAAAACCATAAGATATTAATCCTCTCCCCGCTATGCCCAAAACAGGTGAAAGTTTTTAACTTTCCCTGATTACCGACACCACTGGCCCTTTCTAGAATACCGTACCCGGCTCGCTAGGCATGAGCATGGTTGTCGATATGTGCCTAAAAAAAAAACAAACATCTAGTTGTGAATGGTGTTTTTAACTCATTTACCATCGTGCTTGCCGCAATGCGCAGAATTGGGGGGACTGTATATAAACTGGCTGTTGCAACCCCTAAACAGACAGACAGACGTACAGACACACTGAGAACAATGCCTAACCCTTGAGTCGAAAAATGCCTAACCCTCAGCTCCCCCTTTTCACTAGCATTGGACTGTAATCATTGAACAATTTACATAAAGTTTGAAAAACACCGTCATGGGTTCTTAACTGGTGTTTAAACCAGCGTTTTTGTCATTTATATCTCTCAGTCTTACTCCTTCTAAACGTATTTCAATACAAATACAACGGTTGAAATACTTGCAGAGTATTATTTTACAGTTTCACAAAGATTTGCATTTTTCGGTTCATATCTCTGTCGTTAGAGCGTGCCACCAGTTTCTAACAAGTTTTCTGAAACAAGAATATCTTTACCCACACAAACATAACGCTAAATACTTGTGTTGCCTTGTCTATGAGATGATCAATTGTGATTTAGCCAGGTAAATGGTTTTGAATTTACAAGGTAGCGTACTGCGGGCAGAAAATTGAACGTAAACGTGAATATCTTTGTAAAACTGGGTACAAATAATCAGTTAAAGGCGCATTTTCACCTCTTCACTTCCTAGATGCAGCACCGTAGACTCTTCGAGCAATATAAAGAAAATAGCGGTAAATGCTGTGTTTAACTCATTTACCATCGGGCTTGCTGCAATGAGCAGAATTGGACGCAACATCAGCAGCAGCGCTGCAATTTTCATATCACGTGACCCACGTCAGCCTATTGGATGACGGAGAATCTGTAACGTGGATGCTGTGTTTAGAATATGGGCAACGCTATCGAAATGGTGAACAGGCTTCTTTAAGGGCGCTCAAAACTGCAGAAATAAATGGAATTCTAAAAGTCCAGATTTGAATTTTTTTAAACATAGATGTTCACTAATAGAAGATTCTACTGCAATGCCATCTGTCGTCCATTATACTTTCTACTTTATTCAAGAAATTCTGCAGTGAAAACTTGCTGTGCAGCTGTTTTCACACACCATTGTGAGTTGTGAATTATAATAAACTAGAGGCAGCCCGTGTTATCCACGGCTGGTTTTAGATGCACCGTTTGCGACACTAATACGGTTTGGTTGCTCATGTGTATGACCATGTTTCACCGAATTTACTTTCTTCATCCAATTTTTGCGCACACTAACTAACAAACGCTGATTTTCGTTCGCTTCGCTCACTCAATCAGCGCATCCAGTGACTCTCACAGGATGCCCCGTTTTAAAACTGTGTGCGCGTAACTGTCTTCGCATGAAACAATTTGTCGCTGGGAACTAAAGAAATAAGTTTTCGTAGAACAAAGTTGAAACCTTTAGAACGGCGGCTTTGGCATTTTTCTTTTCTGGGAGGGGAAGAAAGTAAATCGGCGGCATAACGAAGTCTCATTATTGTTTTGTTTTCACTTATAATGGAGGTCTTATTGTTGTCGACTATTTTGCAAGATAGCAATGATAAGCCTCGTGTTCAGCTGCGATTGTTGCTATCCACTTTGAAACAATTCAGCTCAGCTCCGAAAGCCTGCATCTACGAAATAAATAAGCCATTGTAAGGTTTCCACCTACCAAATTAACAACGCAGCTTAGTTTGATTTGAAACTATCATATCAAAAACCAAAACTGGTAAAACGGGCCTCCAAGTTCCGAATGGTTCAAAGGAGTGATATCAACACGCCATAACATTCGCCAAGGTAATCGTACCGCTTAATAGTTCGAAGGCTGAATGAAAACTAGAACATTGCTACTTTCGGTAGCAATGTTCAAGTTTTCATTTAACGTCCAAAGTATTATTCAGTGCGATTAAGTTGGCGAATGTTTTGGTTTTTGATACGATATCAGTCCTTTTTTTAAATTGTGTATGGAAATCAACTCCACTACCGTGCAGATGTGTAATAAAGTGGCATGTCAACAAGAAATTGGTTTTCCACAATTTGATACTACCTTTAGCCTATAGGCCGAACCATTCTCAACTTGGTCACCTCTTTATCATACACGGCTATCGCCGTGTATATATGATTGAAGTCCTTTCTCCAGCAAAACTAAAACTATTAATTTCTCCGTTTCTATTCAATACATTTCGACCAAACTTGGCCAGATAGCAGATATCAAATTTTCCAAACTTTACACCAACTTTTATGCAATTCCGTGCAAGAGTAAACGTAGGGATCCACACGTAAATTTGAAAACTGTTCACTTCTTGTTGTGGTTGATCTGGTTCTTCTTCTTCTTCTTCTTCTTGGCTGACACGGTTTCAGAAAAAACTACTGCACCTACCTAAATCTGAAACATGGTCTGATCCCGAGATCTTCCTGTGCTTCAACCTTACATGGACCACTTTTTCGATTAGTCGATCCATTCCGGAGTTACGGGACCCTAAACGATCATTTTGATTGTTTTACATTGTTTTAAACATTGTATTTAGGGAACACGCCACTCAGCAAACTCCAGATTCATTCTTCGTGCACGTGTTATGTCGTAAACAAGGTACACCTTTGGGCATAAAAAATGATCGTTTTCGTTATTCCGGGGGTTTAAACAATGCCATTCAACAATGCCACTCTTTGGCATCAGCAATGGAGAATTCCTTCCGCCGTTAGTGACGTATGTGCTTATTTACAACAATGAAAAAGTTTGCATTGTTGTCGCGCTACTTGAACCTCGATACAGTACGATCATTTTATATGCCCAAAGGTGTACACGGATTAGAAACAAAAACGTCAACGTGTGCCGTAAAAAAGGGGTTATATGATTGAATTTTCACTTGTTAAAATGTACACGGATAAACATTGATGATTTTCAATTAAAAAAATCAAATTTTTATCCGTGTACATTTTAAGAAGTGAAAATTCAATCATATAACCCCGTTTTTACGGCACACTTGACGTTTTTGTTTGTAATAGGTTTTTGGTTTGGTTTTAATTTTGTTGTAATTCGTTTTATTTCGTTAGTTTTGGTGTGTAGATATCACGCCTTTGAAGGGCCGAACCACTCTCAACTTCGGTGGCCTCTTCACCACTTTTTGGTTTTGTTTATTTTGCTTTGTTTTTAGTGTTGGATTATTTTTTCGTGAATTGGAAGTGAATACAATTTCTTTGCAAAGTTGTTTAGATTTATCGTGCTACACTAGTGTCTGTATACACGTTGTCAGTGTCCGAACTTTGGCCGTCCAATGAGAGACGATGCCGACAATACTAACAATGGTTATAACAATATTTTCGTACTTACGCGCCATCCCACGCCATCCTCGTTACACCTCTCCAAACCATTAAAGGTATGCAGTTCGTATCGTACAATGGTTTAGAACCTCGCTACAATGGTTCAGAACCTCGACAATTGAATTGATGTAATGTTTGTTGTGATGATTGTTGCCTAACTTGGCGCGACACACTAGCGTGTGTCTAGATATGTGTTAAGCTGAAACACGGATTTTTTTTTCATTTTACCTGTCAGCAATCAACGGCTTAGACGATAGTTTTAAATCCATAGCACGTGCACTGTAGCAATGACATAACACGTGCACGAAGAATGAAATAAGTTAATCCTTTAATGCTTTATTCGAGTCAAAACGGCCTTGAAGTCTGCGGCCTTGCAGTGCTGGAAACACCGGTTCTCGTCAGATACCCGAAGTTAAGCAGCATTGGGCTGGATTGATACTTGGGTGGGTGACCACCTGGGAATCTGGCTGTTGCAGACATAGGGCCTTAGGGCTTCGGGCAGATAACCAGGAGTGGTTAACGCTCGTTAAACACTTTGAAACCCTTTTTTGGCCTTGAAGTCGTACACTCGGTCAAGGAGAAATAAGTTGTGCACGAAGAAAGAAAAGCGATTAAAGTGATTGTTGTGCTTTTTTTCCTTTTCTTTGTTGGCGTATCGTTTCGCCCGTTATCCAGAATTATTACGTAGACGAATACATTAAAGATACATTTTTCCCGCTTGGCTTTCCTGCATGGCTCAGTTTTGCAACATACTTCAGACGCGTGTAAATGTTGCAAAGGCATTCATTTTCCTGTTTTCTCCTCATGAGAAACAAGAAATTGGTTTTCAACAATTTACTACTACCATTTGCCTATAGGCCGAATCATTCTCAACTTAGTCACCGCTTTATAGGTTTTTGGTTTGGTTTTAATTTTGTTGTAATTTGTTTTATTTCGTTAGTTTTGGTGTGTTGATATCACTCCTTTGAAGAGCCGAACCACTCTCAACTTGGTGGACTCTTTACCAGTTTTGGGCTTTGTTTAGTTTGCTTTGTTTTTATAGTTGGTTTATTTTTCGTGAATTGAACGTGAATACAATTTCTTTGGTAACGTTGTTTAGATTTATCGTGCTATACTAGTGTGTGCCTATAGGCACGCGCGTCAGTATACACGTTGTCATTGTCCGAACTTTGGCCGTCCAATGAGAGACGATGCCGACAATACTAACAATGATTATAACAATATTTTCGTACGTACGCGCCCTCCCACGCCATCCCCGTGTCGCCCCCAGGTGTCAAATCATAAAAGGTACGCAGTGCGTATTGTACTGCACCCATTCGTCTAATTTCATAGCTGGAAGCCTTCCCGTTATCTCGGTGTCGATGAATAATCACCCTATGGGATTTAACATGGGGATGAGCGGACTAGCTAGCTAGTATATTTTCAACGTTAGTGAGGGTCAGATTTTGCATTGAAAGCAGCTTAGCTGGCATTCCTACACGAGTTAAATTTTGTCAGGTGGGTCATTGCTCTCGATTTCAACACAATTTAAGCTTTTGTACCGCATTATTATTTTTCCCCAAGTACCTGAAATGTGCCCAACTATGCTTCAAGATATAAGACACAGACGCAGTGACGCTATGGCATCGCGCTACAATGGTTTACAACCTCTACAATTGAATTGATGTGACGTTTGTTGTGACGTTTGTTACCTAACTTGGCGCGACACACTAGCGTATGTCTACATAGAGAGCGCTGGTACAGTGCATGATAGAGGTGTGCGCCTCAACATTTTCGAAAGTGGCGGAAGCGTACAGAAGACCTGTTGCGACTAGGTAGTCCTGCAGCGCTTGTTTATTACATGTTTATTATACATGTTTATTATATGTTTTTTTAAAACTGTGTGTAATGATGAAAACGCTTGTGTAAAACAGACACCACTGTTTTAAGCTTAAAATTCTGTTTTATTTAAACGCTTTCGGCACTGTATGTGTTTTAAGCAATGTTTACAAAGTTTTTCAAATTGAGTGTTTTATTTTAGACTAATTTCAGGTTTGCAGCACTACACTATAAACACGAGCGATTTAAAAGGTTTCTTTCGTCCCATGTTATTTTTAAAACGATTTTATGTATTTTTCGGCTAAAAAGATCTTAAAACGTTTGGTGTTGCTAAAAGATGTTTATCTTTAAACATGTTTTTTTCATGTGTTTTGCTGCAGGATTAAACAATGTAACAGACAGTAGATGATGCCACAGTAGAAGCGAAACAATTATTCTCATTTGGCAAACATCCATCAATTCGTATATAACTAACGAAACCAGTTTCAAGGTTTTTCAAGGCTCGCTGACAACCAATTTCAAGGCCTTTTGCACAGTAGATTCTCAAAATTACCTTTTAAATGCCAGTATTTTGCCACATGTCATCATTACCGTTGTGCTCTTAGGGCCCATTTATAATATTGATTTCGACGCGTACGCGTGACGCTCGGCGCGTGAAACCAGAATTTTTCCCATGCTCAACGCTTAAGCGCTACCATTTACAATTGTAGAGCAGGTGGGCCAACGCGCGCGTTTTGCTACAAGCAAAGGCTTCAAGCGTCACGCGAATAACTACTGGACCTAGATCGGTGAGCGACAAGCGACGCTCGCCACTGCCTACTCTACACAGTGCGCCCGCGCGCACTGGGATAAAAAAAATGGCGGCATCAACGGATTCCATCGGCGCCGATCAGTGTAACAAGAAAGGAAAACGTGGTGTGCTAAAAGGTTGAATGCTCAAAATAAACGGCCAGATATCTTAATTACAGTGACCTTGACCCGTATGGCATCGAAATCTTGGTGCTATAGAAGGGGGAAGTCGTGAAACAGCATAGTTGAAACGGAGTATCGGCCAGCATTATCAAGCTCACGCGCCTGCTTACGCGTTTGATTTGTAAATGAAAGAGCGTTTGCTTTAGCGTGACGATACCACGAGTAGGCCAAGCCGATTGTCTGCGCGCACTGCTTTGCTCATGAACTGGAGTACGTGTCGAGCGTCACGCTCACTCCACAAGCTTTTATATTGTAAACGCAGCTTTAGTTGTGATCGTAGTGGTCACCGGTCAACGTGGCTGAGCGGTGAGAGAGCTCAGTCTGGTTGCTGGAGGTTGCCGATCTGGTCGAACCAAAGTTTGGCAAAGTTTGGTTTGGCAAAGTCCCCCATTAGGACTGCCGGTCAGGGTAGCGTGAGAGGCTGCCATGCTCCTTCATCAGGTTTCTCGGTTCAAGTCCCTGGGTTTGCCCCTCCCTTTACCAGACATTTCTTCTCTCAAAAAAGGGTGGTAATGTTCAAATTGAGCCGGTTCAGTCACAAAAGCATTAAATTGCTTCGGCTGACTTAAGGCTCAAAGAAACTAACTTAAAAAAAAAACGTTTGCGGTAGGAAGCTACACTGTCATAAACAATGACAAACATTACGTCCTCCCTCCCACCAATGGGCAAGGAGGAAGGGTAAATACAGCAACACTAACAGTCAGTGGTACAACACTTGCTCAGCTGCCCCTTCTGGAAAAACTTGCTTGCACTGCACTGCACCTTTCTCATTTTGTCTCCAGTCCAATCCGAGGGGAGCGTCGTTAACAGAAGAAATTAGCTCCAGTTATTTATTTAATTTTATACCTAAATTAATATTAATTAGACACAGATCGCTGTAAACAATATTAAGGAAAAATTGGAAATCAGCCATCAGCTAAAATTATACACTAGAAATAACGTTTTTTTTTTTTTTTTGAAGGTTTTGAACTACGTTATTTCTAGTGTATAATTTTCGCTGATGGCTGATTTCCAATTTTTCCTTAAATTAATATTAGTGTCATTGCATGAACCTCATTGCAAACAAAATACACTCAGAAAATGTTTCAAGGTTTTTCAAGCCTTGAATTTTCGGTTTTCAAATTTAAAGATTTTCATGGAACTGAAAGCTATGTACGAACCCTGCAAGCAACCAGAGTCGGACTGGGTTAGTTTTTTGCATCTGCCCGACAGTCAAAAAAGGGCACCGGTTGGGGTCGGGGAGGGGGACTTCGTTTTTTTTTAAAGTGGAACTTTTTGGCGGGGGGCGGGGGGGGGGAAGGTGGATTGAACTATAAAATATTTGGCTGTCGATGCTGATATGGCGACCTTCTTTTGCAAGATAAATATATTGGACAAATTCATTACAAATTTCATTGCAAACAGGCGAACCCTAATGGTTGCGATTGTATGGATCGGAAGAAGGGAAAATGTACCGACACTTTGTCCAATATAAAGTGTTTATCTTGCAAAATGAGGCCTCCGTGTCAGCGTGGAACGTTCAACATTTAACGCTCTGCCTTGTACCCTTAACTTACGACACACAGCACCTTAACTTGAAAACAACCCAAGGAAAATAATTTCATGATGTATTGGTATTTTTTTTTTATTGGTTCATCATTATACATTAAAAAAAACTGTACTAATAAGTTAGAAGAGCAAAGTTAACCAAAGAAGCGTTAGCTTGGCTTGGACTAATGTTTCGACATTATGAATGCATCTATTCGATTCGAGCGATGTCATGTGTGTTACCATATTAACGTTTTAGCTACGTCCTTTCCCGTTGTATTTCCCCCCTCAACTAATAGCCAAAGAAAATAAAGAAAAGGTAAAAAGATATGGTAATAACGGGGAAAAAAGCGTAGGGCGCCAGGGGCGCCTATTCTCAAGGGCGCATCTGCCATTGGCACACGGGCCAGTCCGACACTGCAAGCAACCCTATGCAATCAAGTAACAAATTAAAATTACTCACCACGATGCGAAGGGGGACGCCAATGGCTTTAGCTTGAACGAAGCCATCGTTAAGAAACATGTACAACATGTATAAAAGTCCGTTGAGTATTGTCGTTAGTCCAGCAATAACTTGCGTTGCGGTTAAAATCGAGTCAAACTTGTACTCGCACACTTCTAGTAGAGAAACCACCACCATCAATGTAATGCATAACAGCTGTTCAAACAAAAGAAAGTGGATATTAATACCGTCATAAACACAACATAAAGCCAACTGACTCGAATGCCCTGATGGCCTAGTAGTAAAATGGCACAAGAGCATGGCTGGCTGGATTGCCGTGTCAGCATGGCTGAGCGGTGGGACTTCGGCTTTTAGTCTCAAAGATCGTGGGTTCAATTCCCGCTCAGGCAGTCTCACATTTAAAACCAAAAGGCAACGCAAATAGGTTTGTATCTGCATTTATTTAACAAACCCCCTTCCGAAGTTCTCAGTCGGAAAAAGGGTCGAAAAAAACGAGAAGCGGGACAAAAACTACCACAAATGGCGTATGAGCGTTTCGCCGAATGCCGTTTCGCCGAATTTTAATCAGTTTCGCCGAATCCGTTTCGCTGAATCCGGTACGCCGAATTTTTTTTTTTTAATTAAGTACCTCGCTCGCGCTGCCGCGCTCGCTGCGCCTGAACATATAACATCAGAAACCGCTACAAGTCACAAAGTCCTCCCATTTAAGAATGCACCTTTAATTTCTCCAACGTCAAATTTTTTAAGAACAGTTTAATTCGATGAAACGGGAATTCCCCTTTCGCAGAATTTTAATCAGACCTTAACTTTCGGCGAAACAAGAATCGGTAAGACGGGTATACACCCCACAGGCGGAGGTAAATGCGAAATACGCACGACTCAAAACACGATTTCCATTGGATGTCCATGAGTGGTCTACAATTTTCCAACTGTAATCAGGGGGCCTAGTCTCGAGTTGCGTTTTTCAAATCGCGTGCGACTTTTACCAGAAAGAGCGCCAAAATCATGTCTCGCCCATTCTATCGCACGTGACTTTTTAATAAAACCGCATGCGATTTGAAAACGATCAAGTCGAGACCATGGAGGAATGATCTTTCCTCCATGGTCGAGACTAAGCCCCCAGGTCTAATTTGAGACCTCCAGTAGACATCTGACGGACGTCCAGAATGCGACGTTTATTTGTGGTCAGAAGAAGACGTCCGTTTGATGTCCATTCTTGGTCCAGCACGTCATCAGTTGTTTATAGCGTGGTAATTAATTTAAAAAAAAAAAAACTACAAACCAGTGAAGAAATGGTAAGATTGGTAACGAAGATACTGAACCAGCGCTATAATTTTGTATTCAAAATCCAAATAATAAAAAGAATCAGTAAACAATTTCAGTTAATTATTTCAAACCTTATAGGCTGCTTATTTCAACATAAAGTTTACGGGCGAATTAAGAAAACAACAAAATCTACGAACCGAAACGTCTATGAAGAACTCAACGATGTAAAGACGATGAAGAATTAAAATCTATCCTGTATCCATAAACGCAACCTAGGAGATTAAGGGCACGTTTACGGCACCACTCGCTTTTGCATTGTCGCAGCTAGAAGCTAAAAATCACCTGAAATTCCAACATGGCGGCGGTTTTATGTCTGCCGCCTCGCAACGAAAACAGCAAATAACGTGAGTCCAGAAGCGTTTGGGAAAATTGTTTCGTCATGAGGAATTCTGTATATCATTGGCACGGATTGTAAGATTGCAAGTATTTACTAAAACGATGTCGGATTTAGCTAATCCATTTAGCGTTGTTACCATGGCAATGTCACCTTTGAAATCGCGATTGAGTTCTAGCTGCGAGAATGTAAAGGCGAGTCGCTGGGTAAACGCGCCCTAAGTTTGCTTTTCTCCATAGTGGTATTTAGTCATACGAAAGCATGAGTTAGGGTATTAGGATTTTGGATAGGTACTTTGTTCGGAGCGAATATTTTAAATTTAAATTTAAATTTTAAATTTTAAATTTAAGCGTATAATTTTAAATTATACAAAGAAAATAATTTAAAGCTGATCTCCCAAATAGGTCCAGGTCTAAAATTGTCAGAACTGAGCGTTCTCAGATCTGAGTCGTAGTCAGATCCAATAAAGGACGTATGTTTTGGTCCAGTTGGACCGTAATTTGAATACAACAGTTTGAACGTTTTTGATGTCCAGTTGACGCCTTTTAAACGTCGTGTGATGTTAAGGCCCTCCCCACCACCAGGCCGGGACAACAGTTGTCTTCGATATGCCCCTACGGGATGTTCAAACAACAGTCGACAATGTTTTTCTAATAATACTGAACATTTCGTTTTCGGCCCAAAAAAAAAAACTATACTAAAAGTTTTAAACGAAAATACAGAACGGAGCCAACACTGTGAACAGCTAAGAATGACAAGTGAGCAGCAAATGCTGAAAGTTTAGTTTTACCAGGAGCGCCGGAAAGGCGAGCCCGGATCGACGGAACGTCTAGGATACCGCATGTTCCATTTTTCGTTCTGGGTCTGACCCGATGAGGTGGAAGGAGTGGTCGCAACCATTTTCTGAGGTAACCCACGTTAGTTACAAAAACGCTGTAATTTAGCAGGAGCGGATCCAGTGGGGGGCGGTGGGAGCGATCGCCCGTCCTAAAACACTTTACATAAACTGAATCAACCCCCGTGAGCTAAAGCTGTTTTTAAAAGTCATTGCATGACTGCCAGTCATGATCAAAATACTTTTTGATCAAATAAAAATCCTAAATACCTAGGCAAAAAAGTAATTAAAATCAAAGTGAAAATACATGAGCAAAAAAAAGGTATTTTAAGATAAAATACAAAATGCCTTATCCAAAAGTATTTTGAAAATACAAAATACTGCAGGTTTAAAATTCTCTCTTATCTCCGATAAAAATACAGTGCAACACGAGACATTGTCTTCTAAAGTGTTTTTATTTGGTCGTGAAACAATGTGGGCAAAGGACATAAAGCTGCTTTAACGTAGCTTATTTTATCCATCTACATGATTTATTTGAATTCAGCAACACTAACTCCGGACCGAACCGCCGGTCGCTGAGTCAATTTCTTCTACCTGTGGCACAGAGTGCTACTCCTAAAAACAATCTTTCAACAGGAGCCGAAAAGCGCATAGCTGCATTCAACTTCACAAATACCTTTTTTACAGTATGGAACTTAAAGTGGCACTATCACCGATTGAAATGCGAACGAAAATACCATGGCGCCATCTAGCAGCAGTGATATTGTTAACCTTTATCGCTTGCTCCCAGGTGCACGAGGACGAAGCAAATTTTCACTCAATAATTAAGGATGTTGTGGCTTGTTTGTTTCGTTAAAAGAAATGCAAGCGCTAGATATTACTACATAGCGCTAGATGTTGTCAGATTATGTCTCCATCAGAATCGCAATTCACAATGGCTTTCACTGTTGTTATGTGAAAAAAAATTATATCAAGATCTGCATGGTGACCATTTACATTTTGATCATAATTTTCTGAGCTGAATACTATTTCCTGATCACCGGCAACGTCACACTCACTATCACAAGCAGTGATACTATATTGATGAATTTCCAGTATTAACTGCATGATTTATGGTTGTCATTTCATCCTATCTACCAGCATCTTTGCCCTCACACAATACGTCCAAAAGCTTTCACAAAATTTGACCAATTGTCAGTAACGGTGTAAATAACTTTTTGGCATTCAATCCAAACTTTTTATGAATATTTAATAAAAATGCAGCAATGCGATCGATGTGGCTCCCTTTGAATCTTCTGCACGCTCGTGCTGCTGAAACACGATTGCGATTGGAGTAAATGTTAAGAATTTTTTCTTAATAATAATTGATAATTGTAAAAGATTCTTATTTTTAGCAGTCCCAGCACACCTTTCTTCTTGTGAAAGTATTTTCAGCATTAAAAAAAAACACTTTTCATTGAAGGTAGTTTTAAAATAAAATACACCCAATAAACGAAAGTATTTTAAATCAAATACAAATTATGTGTTAGGTATTTAAAATAGTATTTAAAATACTTGCCATCACTGGTGACTGAGAATCTCAGAATACAATCTGACACAGTTTGTTATACTAAGAATTCTGTTAATTCTTTACCGACTTGTTTCCAAAATGTTTCCGAATTTTACGATATAATACGATATTATACCCATGGGCTTTTTAGCGCAGCAACCCAAATTATAAACAAAGTATTTGTTAGGTCTAGAATTCGTTTGCGAACAAACATTGGTGGTTTAAAGAATAGGCCCACATCGTTTACAGGTCAAGTGAGAAAAAGCTTTGGAGAAGTCTTCAGATGCCTCAACACCATCCAACTCCGTCACCTTCAGGGCCGCCTCCCCCTTCACCACCGATCTGGCCCCTAAAATCTGGACCTGGAACCACTATTGACAAAAAGTTCTTGAACTGGAATCGCCCTTCCTAAAAATGTTATCCTGGAACCGCTACTGCTGCTGAATAGGATTTAACCCAATGGGTGCAAAAAAATATACCCACTCATACTACGATTACTCCAGGCATGCGGCTGTTGCAACAGCGTTCCACGAGCGTGAAGCGGTGAAGCAGATGGCTTCTTCAAGCCAAGGCCGACAGGGGTAGAATCGCGCGTTTTGCCTCCTCACTCAACGCCAGCTCACACGCGTACTGGATAGTTGACGCCTTCTACGCTGCTTTGGTAAAATAAAATTCTGGCGGTGGTGGTGAACTGGCCCGGATCCTGGAAACGAAATCAGCAGCTTATAAGCTCCAGGTTTTATTTAACCGCCGAACATTGCAGGGCCAAATGATTGTCCAGAATAAATCCTAAAGCTGCTGATGGAGCCTGGTAGACTGTCATGTTACCCTGACTTTGCCAGGGTCCCTTTGCCCGTTACCGGTCAGAAACTCAAGCCATTTGAAATCTCTCGCCACGACCACGGACCTGTTACCTAAATGTTTAACTGACTAAATAAATTACTGATTATTGAACTTAGAAAATGTACGATTTAATTTAAACGATAAGCGTTCAGTCGTACACTTGATTACGATATAACTGTTAAACGAAAAATTATTGAAATTTGTTTTCAGTGAAGTATAAGTTTAATCTGTAAAAAGTTTATTATTTTGAGACCTGACAGTTTTACCCAGAAATTTCTCAACAAAATTAAGCCGCAAAGTTGGTAAAGAATTAAACGCAACCTTATAACATATACTTATATAAGTATTAATTTTATGAGTGATGAGGGTAGAGTGTAGTGCTTGTATTTATATTAGTGTTTAAAGATGCTTGCCTCCTTTTTGGCTTCCTTGTGTGACTAAGTTTTGCAACACTTACACAAGCTTATGTAAATGTTGCAACCTCGTTTCTTATCCGTTTTTCCTTCCCTCGTGTGAGAATGTTTTGCTCTAACCTCCGTAAATATTGCAAAACCTAATGCGCGCTGGATGGACGAAATTAGCGAGCGGATTTGCCTTTTAATTAAAATTGAAGTTATCACGAAACCCTAACACGAACGTTTCAGGATATTAAAAAGAAAACAACAGAATACCTCCCGAATATATTTTCCATTTTACCGGTTTCTTGTTCCTTGTGAAATATTGGACTAAGATGAGACAGCAGAAGGACGTATCATTCCGACCACAAACGGAAATCATATCCACTGAGCGTCCAGCGTTGGACCTGATCTCAATGAACATTTTGGACTAATACTGGACGTCCAATGAGATGAACATAATTGGACATCGAGTCTCGTATAGGCTATCCACTAATTAACTTTTCAACCTGTAAAATTCTATGTTAACTATGGTCTTTCTTTTTCAACCTGTAAAATTCTATGCTAACTATGGTCTTTCTAAGGAGTGATACCAACATATCAAAACATTCGCCAAGTTAATCTCACCAAATAATACTTTGGACGTTAAATGAAAACTTGAACATTGCTACCGAAAGTAGCAACGTTATAGTTTTCATTTAACCTTCGAACTGTTAGTCGGTGCGATTAACTTGGCGAATGTTTTGGTCTGTTGATATTACTCCTTTGAAGGGCCGAACCATTCGGAATTTGATGGTCCCTTTTACCAGTTTTGATTTTTGATATGATTTATTTTAACGGTAAAATTCGTTGTACAAACACCATGATTGTACTTACTTTTAATAGTATAGTATACTACCCAGGGGCGGACTGGCAAATGTCTGGCCAGAACGAATCAAAAAACACCCAACCCCGGCCCTTAAGGCCGCCAAATAAGAAGTATAACACGCACAGAAAAATCACAGAATATAACTGTCCTTAGTAATAAACGTAGAAACAGAATAGAGCTAATGTATTTAGTTTCTTTAACTTATTCTTAATACAGCATAACAGAATATGAAATCTTACTATTACAGCAGCTTTCAGTAGGGCAGGAATAGTGAGAGCATAATACAATCCATACGTGTTTCTAAACACTGTATCTTCATCCGATGACTTCCCGGCTCTGGGCATTTTCGGAGTTGGAAGAAAAAATAACTAAATTCTATGCCGCATGGTATTACTGGGATTGAAATTCAAAACACCACAATTTATACGATCGCAGTACAATACACATTAAAAGCTTAGTACGCCAATACTTTACGACTTAAGCAAAACCCATAATAATAAGCCTCGTCGGTTTTGAGCCTGTTACAGCCTTCCACCTCCGCTGACTAAGCCATAAGCGCGCGCTTATCATATTTCATTAGTGTGATAAATCATTATCAGGTTGATACGGTTCGAAAGAAATTCTTGATACAAATTGAATTGTGACAGCCGCGTATATCAAGATAAACAGTGAATGAGCACTAGACGGACAGAACTACGAAAACACTCCAAATAACTGTATTAGTGTTTGTTCACCACTTCAGTTTGTATTGATCTACGAAATATAACACTTAAGCAAGATCAACGACGAGTGTTTTGGCCCTTGATCGTCCCAACATTCGGAACAATTTTAGTAAATTTCAGTAAACACGACCAATCCCAAAACGAAACTTGTTGTTAAGGATTCCCGCCAAGCTTTTCGACCGTTTGAAGTCGTGATATCAACAGGGGTGGCTCACGGGGAGGGGGGGGGGAGGCCCTCCGCCGGGGCAGCCTTGCTCCCATGTCGGGGAGTAACTGAAATTGTCGTCGGGGAACAGCCGGAAGACGTAGTCGACATGAGTACGTAAAAATTCATACAAATACGGGGGGGAAGAGGTTTAAATTGAGTTGGCCGTTTTCTTTACGATTGTTGCTACCACATCATCTCCATGATTTAAGAGTTGTCTTAGTTAATCCAGAAACGTCGACTAAATATGTACAAAACAAAACTAGTTTATGGGTTCCAGCTAAGGTTTCGTTGTTTGAATTCGTGATATCTATGAACTCTGAGAAAATCGTACACTTAAAATTGATTTGCTACGTTAGACGACCAATGCCATGAATTAACAGACCACTTTATTACGAGACAAGTCTGGGATGCCAACATTTGACCAGTTATCCGCGAAAGTAAAATGCCCGATTTTAAAGACAAACTGACAACGCGAAGTTTGTGAGGGGGTTACAGAGACCCAAACAAAGGTAGCAGCAGCAGCCCAGTGATAAGAGTCCCGGCCTCGTAACCAAGAGGATGCCGGTTTAAATCCAGCCTCTAGCCAATAGAGCAGCGTCATGTGACGTCATTTTGGATACGAGATACCATTTGGAGGTAATAGCTACAAGTTGCACTAGATTAAAATGTAACGGAAAACAACGGCACTTCTAGTCAAGAGAGTGCTTTGATCATAGCGGATTTCTAGGCTTAAAAGAACGTTATCTCCAGCAACAAAAATCGCGCGTTATAGGCTTAAGAAATCCAGTCTAATAGCATTGGCTTCAATAAGACGATCTTCCTTTCTCCCTTCAGTGCTCCTTGCAACTAACCCAGTTACTGGCTCCACCATAGAGTTATACACAATAATACTACGTCGTGTCATTGCCGTATATTGGACTTGCAGGAGGGGCAGCTCGCACCCCCCCCCCCCCCCCCCCACTCTTTTGAAGTCGGCAAAAGTCAGCAAAACGAAAGCCGTCTTTAGCTGATCGAAATTATCTTCATGATCGAAATTATCTTTATGATCGAAATTATAATGCCGACAATTAAAGGTATTTTCAACTTTTATCTGACTTTTTATGTGGAATTTTTCAAAATAAGATTGAATAGTGCCCACTATTTTTATATATGCCTGTCCTAATTTTGTCAAGATGACCATGACTTCTTAAAACAGAACTAGAAGTCGGGTGCGATAACAAAAGTAAGGGAACACGATAGATTATTAATACGGTGGGGTGCTTCTTCCTACAAAATCTCCCCCCCCCCCCCCCACCGCCATCCCCTAGTCTCTGGCGATAAGAGGGCCGAAGTCATTTGTTATCAACAGGTTAACACTAGTCGGTACCAGAGACGACTACCGCCCGATTTACAGACCGGATAGCTCTGCAATATAAGTGCAAAATGATATGTATCCAACAGAATAGTTACCGTGTGCCAGATTAAGGGTAACCAGGAATACGAAAATATTATGTCGGAAGCAGACAGTCCATGAAAAAAAAGTGAAGTCGGAATGTTTCGAATATGGAAGTAGTATTTTGTTATTTGACGACCGAAATCAGGTCCGGATTAAGGGCAGGGACATTAGGGACATTTGTCCTTGGCCCCAAATTTCTAAAGCCCCCCACCCCCTCGGCCCTGCTGAAAACTATTTCAGCTTAAAATAATTTCTCTCGGAATGTTTGACGCTCAAAACTCAAAAAAATTGGGCAGAATAAGGAGAAACTATTGAGCAGTAAAATTCTGAAAGGTAAGATGAAAAGTAACTCACAAGTCAAATTAAAAAATATGAAAATTCTTCCCCTCCCCACAATTTTCTTCATTTACCCTTAGAAGGAGTTGTTTACGTGGACGAGAAGAGAATATGGGGAGGGGGGGGGGCCTCAAGAATTTTGTCCAGGGCCCCGCGTAACCTTAATCCGGCCCTGACTGAAATAAAATACGAAGCGCTGCCACAAAGGAAAAACTGTTCGAGTGAAAGAAAATAGTGTTCCATCAATCTCTTTTTGAGTAAACTTCAAGAAAAAGCAAGGCAGGAAAAAAAAGATAATTTAAGTCTAAAATTTCTTGAAACCTAATTAGCTCGTTGATGGAATCCTCGACTCGGCTCAGTTTAACAACCGACCTTGCAAGCAGTTGGGTGCGGTAAGGATCCAATGTTCATTTTTTCCTAATGCGGTTTAAAAAAAAAATACAAGGAGGACAAAAGTTAAATACTTTTGACTGTAAAAAAAAAAAAACGAGGCCTAATTAAAATACCGAATCGGTAATTTATATAGCAGCACGTTTGTATACCGAAAATTGTAGCAAATGAAGCAGCTTTCACGGAATTCAAACTTAAATTGTTTTGGGTGACATCGTAATGGAGACACACGCTAGTCTGCAACCCAGTAAGATTCAGTGATAATATTAACGTTTGTCCTATACAGATAAAATATGTATGAGCATGGCAACCACTATTGTGTGCGCGGCGTATATTGAGTCCTGGAAGTATTTCATGAGCGGCTACGTCTTCCTGGAGGGAGCGGCTTTAATCGAAGGCCGCCATTCTTTTTGTAACCATTTTGGATATCAACAAGGCACTCTGCTACCAAAAACGTACAATCGATTATCTGGCTTCGTTCTACAGCGAACTCAAGATAGGCCGCGCACACTTTAGACATTGTGTGTCTTTGTCAGTTAAGGCATGTTGACTGTTTTCAGCCTACATCTCAAAAAAATATGACAATGTGACAGCAGTGGCGTAACTAGCGTTTTGTACTGTGGGGGCAAAATAAGCCATTTAACCGAATAATGTGGAGGGAGAAAGCAACAACAGCTAGGGGGTCTGGGGGAGCGCTGTGAGCTTCCCCAGTGGGGTCAGAAGTTGTTGCATTTTTGGTATTTTCCGGCATTTCGTGGCCTTTAAAGTGCAGTTGGAAATATTTTTTTAAATCAGCTATGCTAACTGCATTATACGTATATAAAAATTGTAATGTAAATCTCAGTTTTTCATACTAGATACTTATTTTTTTTATAAATAAAATGCGTCGTCAGGATAGTCAAGGTTTTTTTCAGGTATGCAAAAAGTGACGTGGCCAATTTGCCGAATACGCCTTCAAAATCTTACAGAGGGGGCGAATCGCCCCTTTGTACCCCCCCCCCCCCTCCCAGTTACCCCACTGTGTGACAGGAAAGGTTGAAACTTCGTCTGAGTGGGTAACTTTGGTCGTCTGACAAAAAGAAAGTGACTTAGTGACACAGCTTAACGTGTGTTTGTTGAAAAAAATGTGTGAATAGCGTTGATATTTGCCTAATTACTAGTGACTAGCTAATTTTACGGAAATAATTTCTTCCATACGGTGCGTGAAGCAGAAATATTGCAGGTCGCTATAATCGTGGGACGTGTGTTTTGCTAGTTTTTGGGGATAGGGAAAGAGTAAATTCAAAGTTATAGGATAGAGTAACTGCATTTTGTTGTTGTTTTTCTTTTACAGAATCAAACCCAAAAAGAATAATACAACAAAGTATACAACAATGAATATGAAAATGTGAGTACGCGGGACCTTAAAACTGGATTTTCGGCTTTTCATATAGAAATTATTAGAAAAAGAAGCCGTTTTAAATTTGGGTAAAAATGATGTGCTAGCTCCACATCCAAAACTTGTTAAGGATTCCGCCAAACTTCTCGGTCGTTTGAAGTCTTTATATCAAACGCCAAGCTCTTTCGTCTATTTAATTCCACTCATTAAACCATCAAACGTTAAAGGGACATCCGGCCTGCCTAACAACAGCCACGTGCAGATCGCCATCCGCGCAATTACAGCGCCAAGTTCCGCTGGGGTGGTAACTGCGTTCCTCGTAGCGAGGAACGTTGCTGCTGTCTCGGTTGGCTTTGGGAATAGTACACGAAACAGAATCAAGTTAAAGATTGTGTCGCCACAAACTGGAATGATTCTCGTATTTTAACATCACAATTTATAATTTTCTAGGCTAGTGTCGTATAATTTTGCTTCGGCGATCTATTGAAATAATTAACCTTAATTTTTACTGCATTAGTCTTTTAGATTTTTGATCTCATAGTAATTACTAGCAAACGATTAAAATTAGTACTGCGCCCACACACACATAAAACTTCAAGGTCATTGTGGTGGCGCAAAGCATCATATACGTTCTGGAAGAACGTAAATAAAGTTCCCCAATATTCAACAGAAAATCTCCTAAACGCCACATTTTAAAACGGGTTTTAAGCAAGGGAAAGACTAACGGTAAGAAAATAGACCTTTGGGGCCGTACTTGATGTGAAGGATCGAGAAAAATGGCGCTGGAAGGTATATCCCTTTAAATGAAATACCTGAAAATTGCGCAGTAAGCAATTTTCAGATTCTTCATTTAACTTCCAAACCATTTGCTTGGTAAGGTTAACTTGTTGGCTAAAGAGCTTGGCGTTTGATATCACGACTTCAAATGGCCGGAAAGCTTGGCGGGAATCCTAAACAAGTTTTGTTTTGGGCATATTTGAAAACTTACGTTAAAGATTTCTTCACTGCGTGCTGTTAATTTGAAATTGGTTGTCACATTAAAAGGTTGAAATGAATAACAAGTAGATTGTCAGTGTTGGCAGGGACGTACACAGGCCACCAGGAGGGCAGGGGCAACACTTACTTCTTTTATTTAGGGGTCCTTTTTAGTGTTTTAACTCCTCGCTGCCCCCTTTTGCCCCTCTTTGCACACTTTCTTAGCCCTTTTTTGGCTATTGTCCCTTTTTTGGCTTTTTACACAACCACTTCTGAGAAAAAGGGCACTTTTGAGATCGTATACACAGCGGGTCATCACTGACTGAGGGATCACTTTCTTCGAGTGTTTCTGTTCCCTGCGGGGTTCCTCATGGATCCGTTCTTGGCCCTGTTCTTTTCATTATTACTTGAACGATTTATCTTTTTCGGTCAGAACACTTATGGATATAAGTTTGCGGACGATCTCAAACAAGGTGCCTCAACTATTAACCCCGCAGACTACCTTTATCTCGAGGCCGAAATACTTAACGTCCTATGATACTGGTCCCAAAAGTGGCAACGTCCACTTTCAATTGGCAAATGCCTCTCATTTCATGTTTGTTCCCGGAACTGTAGGCATGACTATTATCTGGAGGAGTCAATTTTATCCACCGTGTGTGAAGTAAAAGATTTGGGCATTTGGTTTACAGACAACCTTAAGCCATCACTTCATTGCCAAACGGTTTATACAGCAGCATTTAGAAGATTGGCTATAGTAAACAGATGTTTTACCTCGGGAAATACTCCTAATATAAGATCTGGGCTTTTAAGACTTTAGTCCATCCCATTTTGGAATACGCTACCCCAGTCTGGTCTCCGTTCCTTCTTAAGGACATCGACTTTATCGAGTCTGCGCAACGCAAATTTACAAAGAGCTTGCCTGGCCTTCGTGAGTTTAACTACATGGATCATCGCAGGATGACGGGCCTGGAATCCTTGGAGATCCGCAGGCTTAGACTCGGTTTTATTCTTGTCTACAAGATCCTTAGAGGTTTGATTTCGGTCGACCTGACCTTTTTCGATCTCTCTACACACACACATGCAACCAGGGACCACCGATGGAAATTGGTGGCCCAGGGCTCCTATCTTGAACGTCGAAAAAAAAAATTTTCTGTCCGCATTGCATCCGTGTGGAACTCACTTAGCGCTGAAACAGTAAATATGGGCACTGTGTCTGGATTCCGTAGAATGTTGAAGAACCAACCCTTGGAAATTTGTTTGAAGAGGTTTTAAAAACAAAAAACCTTTCGTGGTTGGGCCCGCTTTATTAAAAAGCCTGCTCTTACGTTTCAATAGGCTCGGTGTAAGTGGTTCACCACCCTTCCAGTAGCCCTCCACAGAATGTGGTTATTTGCTATATTATTATTATTGTTATTATTATAACTTGGTACCGAATGCTTTTTTTAGTCTGCATGAAGCCCAAATGAAAGGTCGGATTGTAATGAAATATGGTACATCGCTTGAAACCCCTAAA
>JAHWFP010211957.1:100766-111690 GCA_023313725.1 Lithobius niger | reverse complement strand
TTTTTTTTTGTTGTGGACTCCGTTAACAATTTTTAATGTCCCATTTTAGTTTTTGCTAAATAATTCAAAACTACTTGAGCTACTGACTTCTCATTGGCACCAATGGATTCGCGGGAAAAATTGTGTTGAGGCTCAAGATCAAAATCAAAAATACTCGTCAATATTTTGCGAATTTTCAATAGGAATTTTGTCCATACAAGTGGATGTAAATATATGGTGCTCCTATCTTCTTCAGGCTTGCTTTAACGTGCTTTCTTCTGATATTTACATCGCTGCTGTGCTATAGCTGGTCGAGGAATTTTTTTTTAATGCGCGGCTTGTAGCCCTCAATGTGTCTTAGCCAATATAAATAACAGAATAAATCACATTAAAACAAGCCAGAAGAAGAGAAGAGCATCATATGTTTACACCGGTATGGACAAAATGCCTTTCGAAAATTCGCAAAATAGTGACGAGTATTTTTCACTTTGAATTTCAGTGTCAACACAATTTCTCCCGTGGATACTGAACATTCAAAGTACGATGGTTGCATTTTTCCACCAATGGATATAAAGGATCAGCCGATATGACCTTTTACCGATACGGTCCGATACCGATGAAGGGTAAACCGATTCGACCGATCTTATCCGATACCAATGCCGAGACCGATAATAATAAAAAATACACCACTAAAAATTTAATTTCCATACTTCAGTTTCTGATTTTGCATGGGTTCCAGTCTGCTAAGATTATTCCAAAACGTTCTGGGCAGCAATAACAGTATTTTTTCTCTTATTCCTACTTATGGCTTCAGTACATTCATCTTCTCAGTCAGAAATTAAGTGGGTTGTTGTAAAAAATTAAAAGTGTCAGAACTTTATGTGGTACATTTTTATTACAATTGAACAAGTAGCTTTGCTTTTCCCACTTGGTTGTTGATTTTGCTGCGCTAGCTGTCGAGTTCTGCAGGGAAGACGGTTTTGTTTCTTGGCGTACCAAATATCTGTATCGGTAGCCTTACAGAGCTCAGATACCGATATGGCAAAAAAAACTATAAATACATATTATGCCGCCACCGATATCAATATCGGACTATCCCTAATGGATATGTTCGAAAAATTCACAATGCCAGCAACTCTCAATCTCACAACTCAAAAATCAGTCCAAGTTCACAAATTTTCGACAGCTTTTGTTGGAGGTAGATGGAAACTTCTCCCGACTGTTTTCATCAAGCTTAGTTTGGAAAACTTCAGTACTTTTCAAACTAAGCCTGATGAAGACAGTTGGAAGAAGTTGCCATCTACCACCAACAAAATCTGTAGAAAATTTGCAAAATTGACTGATTTACGTGTTGTAAAGTTTTCTAACTCGCTGCTCTCACAGTATCATGTGATTGCGTATAACCAATGGATAGTGCTCGAAAAAAGATTCAAATAATGTATTCAAACTTCAAAATCAGTCAAAATTTTGCTGGGTTATGGATTTGGATGCAGATATAGGACGAAGATGCAGTGTTAATGGTACAACCTCGAAAAAAAAATACTGTATTATAGTCAGGCTAGTATGCTATGTAAATTCAAATCAAAGTTTTAGAAGCAACTAATTTCGACAAACATACGAAGATTGTACCAGTATTCTTCAGGCACTACTTGACTTGACAGTTTTTTGAGTCTGTTCTTCGGCCTTTCCTTTCGTGGATGTTTGCTGTTAGCAGCTCTTGGAATTTGTGGTGGATGAGATGGCTGGTGGTGGGGGTTGAACATTCATGATCGGCACCGAAACATCCTAGTTTTGCAGGTGTTGGATGTAAATGCCAAATGGATTCAAGAGCCCTCAGGTGGTTATCTCTGTTAGCATTCGACACAAGCATGGTGGTGGCCTGGTTCCAGTCTGTGAGATGCTGTGTCGAAACTTGGTGGTCTGCTATTTCGTTGGCTCTTGTGGAGGTGATATGATCAAGCTTCCTACCCATTCTGCCCCGCAATCAATACAGCGCATACAAAATTCGTGAGGGCAATGCAATCTACGTTGGAGAGACCTGGCGGGGTATTAACATCCGCTTACGTGATAACATTACCTACATAAGAGCTCTCGACCCAGCCAACGGAATAGCAGCCCAGCAAGCTTACACATAGTATTGCATAGACTGGAACTGATCCACCACCATGCTTATGTCGAATTCTAGCAGGGAAACCCACCTGAGGACTCTTGAATCCATTACCGTCTAAGTCTAACACTCGCAAAAAGAACATTTTGCCGGCCCCCAGCCAGGCCGGCTAGAAATGGTTTCTTTTTTGCCTAAAACATACTTAACCTGATAATTTAGCATTACATTGTCCTCAATTAATGTCTCCCTGGAGGTTTTTAAGTTGCTTGTAGATGCCTGCTTGCATTACCCTCTGTGCATGCACAGCCCTCTCTACATAAGTGAGAACGTGGATCATCTCGGCATACATTTTCCTATCAATATGTCAGGCGGTGACTCGGGAGGGGAAGTAGGGCGGGCTTAGGTTAAGTATGTTTTAGGCAAAAAAGAAACCATTTTCAGCCGGCCTGGCTGGAGGCCGGCAAAATTTTTTTCTTTGTTTGCCAAACATATTAACCTAATAATTTAGCATTATCAGCAGAACTCGTCAAACGTGGTGGCGGGCACCAATCTGACGGGGCGCCCCGGGTTGGAAGCAGGCTTCCCCCAAAATTTTTTATAAAAATTTGCACTTTATTCAGAACAGGTTGTTGAAACAGGAAATTGGATCTCTTTCGTAGGGATTGGTGGCCCTGAAAAGGACCGTTGTTTGTGAGGGTCTTGCATCCTTCTATGGGTGGCTTGCTTCGTTCTATGGATGGCTTGCTTCCTTCTGTGGATGGCTTGCTTCCTTCTGTGGATGGCTTGCTTCCATCTATGTGATGGCTTGCTTCTGCTTTGTTCTGATTGTGCTTAAGAGGGGTTGACCACAGTTCTTGCTGCGACGATTGGTCCCAGCCGGTGTAGCCCCTTTTCTTCTTTTGACATGTTTCTTAGGTAGTGTGAGGTGAATGTCGTTGAATGTCGCCAGAAAGCGGCTTGCAGAATTTCTTCTATTGGGGTGGCGTTATAATATGCCCATGAAGTCGAGATTGCTTTAACCTCATGTGGCTTTAACCTCATGTGCCTTTAACCTCTCCCTGCTTAAGTTGGCTTTATCGTATGCAATGTCGATTGTTTTCTTAATCCAGCGGGAAAAAATGGCGGCTGAAGTTTCTCCTGTTTGGTACGAACAGTTGATTTCTGCCTCTGCGGATGTCTTCGTGTTGAGTTCTTGTGAGGTAGAAACGGAGCACTCGAATGGTGCATAGGAGACGTTCTGGCTCATCTCCTGTTAAGTTTGTGAGTGCTGGAAAGATTATGGGTTTTGTTGGTTCAGAGGGCTTTTGTGTTTTGGCTCGGAACCCTGCTCTTGGGTGAAGGGTTACTGAAGAGAAATTTGGACCGAAGATGCAGTAGGCAGGGTCTGCTGATAGGGCTTGGATTTCAGAGCAGCGGGCACTGGCTGCTAGTGTCACGAGGAAGACAGTTTTCCTGGTTAAGAGGTGAAGGGAGCTGTCTTGCATTGGTTCGTAAGGGGCTTCCATTAGGGATTGAAGGACGATTGAAAGGTCCCAGTTTGTAACTTGTCTTCTTGATGTTGGTCGATCGTTTTCAAAAGAGCGGAGGAGGGCCGAAAGAAGAAGAGGGAGGGTTCTAGGAGTATCTACTAGTAGGGACAGTAAGTGTGGGAACCATGGTGCCAATGGCCATAGTGGGGGTATTAGAAGGAAGAGGCTTTGGCTTTCCTCTGCTTTTTGAAGTGCTTGGGGAAGCAGTTTGAATGGTGGGAACAGATATGTCAGGGCGTCGACTGCTAGTGCTTGATCGTCCGGGATCGGGCTGATGTAGCGGGGAAGTCTGGCATTGTGCCTCGTGGCGAATAGGTCGATCATTGGGGTGCCCCATGTTATGAAGAGATATTCGCAGATGGATTTCTTGAGGCACCATTCCCCTGTTGGTGGTGAGCGACGGGAGAGGGAGTCTGCAATGACATTCCTGTTCCCTGGAATGTAAAGAGCAAGCAAGGTGGTGATGTTGGAAATGCAAAGGTTGAGAATTTCTGAGGTTAGGTTGTAAAGTAGTCTGGACTTGGTTCCACCTTCTTTCTTTATGAAAGCTAAAGCTGTGGTGTTGTCGGCTTGTATTTGACCTACTTGGTTCTTGATGATCGGTAGGAAATGCTGTAAAGCAAGAAGTATCGCACGGAGTTTGAGGAAGTTGATGTGATGAAGATTTTCTTCCTGCCAACTGTCTGATGTTTCCAGGTTGCTTAGGTAGGCTACCCAGCCATGGTTCGAGGCATCTGTGAAGATGATGTGGTTTGGGGGAGGTGTGTGGAGTGGGACTGTTTTGGTGAGATTCATGACGTCCGTCCACCAAAGGAGGCTGTTGTGAGGGAAGTCATCGTGGAAAGGGAACTGATGGTCCGTGTTGAGGTGTGGGTTTGACCAGTTATTGATCCGGTGGTGGTGGAATGGCCTTACCCATCCATCAGCCGTAGGGGACGAGTGTTGCAAGTGAGTCCATCTTTCCGATGAGGGAGTTTAGTTCCCGAAGGCAGAATGATTGTTGGTTCTGGAATTGACGAATGTGTCGAAGGTCTTCTACCCTGTCGGGCGATGGAGAGATTCGGGCCGATGACAGATTGAATGAGGCGCCTAGGAACGCGAACACTTGTTGCGGGACGAGGCGTGATTAGGGGAGATTCACGCCGAAGCCTAGTTCGTTTAGGAGATTGATTTTTGTGTCCCTGTCTTCGATAAGATGGTGAGGGTCTTGGTTGTGTAGGGCCCAGTCTTCAAGGTATGTGCTTTCTTTGATCTGATGCTGGTGGAGGTGAGCTAAGATTGGTTTTAAAATCGTGGTGAAAACTCTTGGAGCTGCGTTTAAACCGAAGGGAAGAAAGTGGAATTTGTAAACCTGGCCGTTGTAGATGAAGCGGAAGAATTTCGTTGCAGATTGGTGAAGTGGAACATGTAGATAGGTGTCTTCCAGGTCTATGGAAATTGTCCAGTCGTTTTGCTTGAAGGAAAGGCATATGGATTCTAGTGTTTCCATTTTGAAGTAGGGATTGTCGATGTATTTGTTCAGTGGTTTCATATTGAAAATGAGTCTTTGACCCCCTGTCTTCTTCGGACGGGTGAAGATGGAGCTGTACAATCCTGGCCCTGGGTTTAGTTTCTTGATGATGGTTTTCTTTTTTTGGAGGAGTGAAATTTCTGACATGAGGGAGTGAGATACTGGGGCCGTGAAGTTCCGTGGGGGTTTTGTTGCAAGCGGTGGTTTCGTGCGGAAGGTAGGCCGAAAGCCTTCTTTTATGATTGCAAGGACTTCGTGGTTGTGCGAAAGGGATATCCAGGCTGGGTAAAAATGGAGAAATCTCGCGCCGACAGGGAAGCGAGAGCCGGTGACAGTCATTGTTAGCGATGTGAGTTGCGGCTGCCGGGGGATGAGTGTCAGCTGCGGCGGTCGGGAGTTGCAGTGCGCTTCTGGTTGAAGCGTTGGTTGGAGCGTGAGCGAGGCTGTGTCTTGAAAGGACTGTGTCTTGTTGGAAGAGCTGTCGTTGCGTGTGGTGTTTGAGGAATCCGGTGGTCTTTCAGGAGAGGGACGGGCGTTTCGGTACCTGTTTGGCTTAGATGACCGAAAGGCCTGCTTGTCTTGTCGGAATGTCGGAAGAGCGTGTCAGACTCGTGAAGTGATTGGTTTCGTAGATGATGTCTGATCGATTCGTTAAGATAGTGTGCAGATTTAAAGGCAGCTTCTCTTAAGAGTAATGTGTTATTAAATAACGCTCGTGTGGCCCAGTTTAGGGAGTGGTAGGTTGCAAAACTTGCTTTTTGTAAAAGCTGGGAAATGAGGGAAGACAGGTTACGGATTTCTTCGGGGCTTGCATCAACCGACAGCTTCTCACAAAGAGCGTTGACTGCGGTGTTTAAGACGTCGACTTGTGAAGCATCTCGTAAACTTAGGCGTAAGCACTTGTCGTTGTCATACAGAACAAAGGAAGGCACTTCAACTCTTTTAGAGATGGTAAGGGCTGACCCGAAATCCACCTTGACTTCACTGCACAGGAATTTACATTCACGGTAAGTATCAAAATTCTTGGGGTTGGTTGCGCTGTCACCGTGAGGCCGAAAGAAGCTTGATTCGCGGCCAGGCCGGGGTTCAGGGGGTTCTATGTCAAGTAGCAAGGGATCGCCTTTGCCCTAGAGAGAGCCGGCGTTACGAAGCAGGCAGGTGAGGAGGGTTGTTGATTGACCCAAAAGGCTACGGGGTTTTGCGTACTTGACGCCGAGGGCGAATCCAAAGATGGTTTTATGTCCTCTGTTTATCACTCGAGCATCTGCAGACTCGGATGGTTTACACAGCAAACAGTCTGGGACTGTATCTTCCACTGTCTTGAAAAGAGATGCCAGAGGGATGGTTGGATCGTCATTGTTGTCGTCCGGAACATGAATGTGTTTTGCGGCAAGCGATTGAGACGTCTGGCCGTGGTGTAAAGCGACGGGAGTCGTTGCGTTAGGGTCGACCGAAAGGGGAGATGAATGCTTGCGTTTCTTAGCAGACGGGTCGGAGGTGTGCGACAGGCGTTTACGGCTTTCATGGCTCGTTGCTGATGCGACCCAATCTTGTGTGTTAGCCCTCCATATGGACGAGGTGCATGACGGGGGGGCATTGGCGTCTTGTCGGCATAGCGACGGAAGACAGTTGTGGGCTTCGCTGCAAGTGACGCTGTGTTCCCAGCGAGATGATTTCGATGATATATCGAGTGGGGAATTGGTTGAACGAAAGGCCCGCTTGAGATGAGGCTTCACGGAGCTTCCGTTTGGCATCCCGGAGAAGCACCTTAGCATGTCCTACATCTTCTGCTAAGATCGAAAGGACGGGGGGAGGCAAGGTGCGTTGGCCTTCTTGTAGCGGAGAGTCGTTGTCGTCGTTAGCGACATGCACGTCCCGTTCGTTCAGCGCTGGGCGCGCAGTGGTCATCGCGGACGGGTGGAACAGCAGGAGGAGAGAGAGCAGCATCTTAGGTGGCAGCAGTGACTGACTGGGCAGCATCCATCGACGGAGATGAGCGACAGGAAAATCAAAAATCCAGGCCGAAAGGCAGGAGACGAGGTGATGCGTAGGAACCTCTGAGGAAAATGAATGCCGAGACGATTCACATTCTCGCTTATATAGAGAGGGTTGCGCATGCGCAGAGGATAATGCAAGCAGGCGTCTACAAACAACTTAAAACCCTCCAGGGAGACATTGAGGCCATTGTAATGCTAAATTATCAGGTTAATATGATTGCCAAACAAAAAAACTTATTTCCCGCACATGAACATTCACCTCCAACTATCAGCCATCCCGAATTCCAAGAGTTGCTCAGCAGCATGTGGAAAGCCATCATCAGCTCTGCTCCACTCCTGCCACTACAGATCCGTGGTCACGAACTGCAACTCGAAATTCAAAACATCCACCAAAGGAAAGGCTGACGTAGACTCAAAAAACACCAAATTCAAGTAGTGCCTGAAAAAGACAGACGACCTTCATTATGTTTGTCGAAAATTAACTCTAGATGAGCTTTAGTACCACAAGACCTTTGAGTTTTGCGTTATTTAATAGCTGTAAAGGGAACTAGAGTAGAACATTTTTTCTCCTGTGCAGTTTAGGAGAGGGAACACAAGGTGTGGCCTCACTTTTCGCAGCCGACAATGCCTAGCTCCCTTGAAAACCTTTGCTGCTGGCCAACAATGCAGCAATTGAATTGTCAACTGTGTGTGTGGGGGGGGGGGGGGAGCAGAGGGTGCAAAGCACCTGGGCCCTGGAGTCACGAAATTAGAAGACTGGATCCCAACTTTTACGATGAAAAACAAAAACAATAATTTTTCTTGTGTTCATTTTAGAAAATACGTTAAACTATTTTTAAACTTGTACATTACAACCTTGAAGCATAGCCTACTTACAGTTTATTAAAGTGCATAGAAGAAGCCATCCTCTCCTCAGCCCTTTCAAAATAATATAGGCTATATTTTGTCATTTTCCCTTGCAGCCCTCTTGAGAAAGGCTAATTGCTGCACAGCAAACCAAACAAACAATAGGCCTAAGGAGTCCCTTTGGAGCATAGCAGCACATGCACTGCAAATTTTCCATTTTCATTTCATGTTTCTGTAAAGCTACCAGTAATAAGTTAGAAACCGCAAGTTTAAAAAATCCTTGTTGTGGGGGGGGGGGGTTTGCTATTCTAATAGGCTATTATTCAAGTTCCGTAAGCCTATTAGGTTTTAATTCCTACTTCAGTGAACAGCTGTTTGTCTTTATTTTGACAGACTTAACAACATTCTAGGTTTACACGACTACGAAAATGAGTGAAATCTAAAAATCTAAATTTAGTTTTCACTTACCCATGACTGTAATTATAGTGCCTTGCTTGCCGTTACTTTATTGGATATTACGTTGAACAGCTCACCAAAACTCGTAAAAAGATAATTTGTTTATGATAATGTCCTGGTGTTGAATTTAGTGTTGTTATTACAGCTTAGGTTACTTAAGGGCAGTTGCCTTTGTCCGATTTTCACCAGGCAGGGTAGTTTCAAAAGGGAACGATGTTTATAGTTGTGGGAAAATTTTCTCTCAAATTTTGCATTTGGCTTTTTTGTGAGCATTTGACACTTCGTGGGGAGCATGGCCGGTCGCATTGCCGAATCGCCATTCGCTTGCCACCCTCCCCCGCACTGGTTTGGTTAATGCGTCGGGTTCTTGTGGGAGCCGGTGCTGCTGCCTCTCGATGGGCCTTGTTGAGTGATTATCCTCTTGTAAGATTATTCTTTAATTTAGTAAGTATTGTACCAAATTTATTTCTAATTTCCCAGTATTTTTTAACAACTGGGTTAATTAACCTATTTTGATGTAAGTTGTGCTTGTTGTTTTATAAGATTATGTGTTTCATGAGCGATATATGCAAATTTTCCATACTGGATAAAAGTGTGCGTCGCCCATGGAAAAAGAGAGAAAGGAGGATCGACCGAACGCCCACGGGAGAAGTTGCGACGGGAGATACTTGGTCTGACAACCCCTTCCGTAATCCTTGCCGGCCGTGCAAATGGACGCCCTCGAAAAAGCCTGGAACGCCTAAATTCAATTGGAACTTGAATCAATTCTGTCTGGATTCCTGCACTACGGGACGTAGCACCTAAAGTTCATGGAAGAGAGGGAAAGCAGAAGGTGAATATTCTACCCGTTATTCCTTTCCAATTATGACTTAATTGATAGTTCATAAGAATATCACTTATTAGTGGGGATGTCCAAATAACGTAGCCCGGCATGGATTATTTGAACGCAAATAGAAGCAAGCCTGTCTAATGTGCCTCGAATTAGAAGAGAGTGGTGCATTTGAAGTAGAGGGTGAATACGACCAATCGATAATTTTGTGAACTGTGCAACTAATTCCATTGCTCTTTCTCCCGTTTTATTGCATAAATCGCTATCCGTTGCATCCATGAGTTCCCGAAGTGTCCTTCCGGGGGTATAGTGGATTCCGTAGCCAGAAGCAAGTGAAGCAAACGAGGCGAGCACCCGTGTGAAGGGAAATATTTGTAATCGAACCCCTCGGTCAATGCACATCCGAATTTCTCTTTATTGTGAATAATTTTTAACTTTCATGTGTAATTCTTGTACAGAGTTAATGTTTATAATAAATGTAAGCTTTTTTGTACAGTGTCGTTTGCCCATGAATTGCAGTTGCAGAGTTTAAAATTGAATGTTTGAAGGTTTGCGTGAGAGTGTACGAATAGTTTGGGTTGAAACTTTAACTTACCTGGAGCGTTTTAATCCTTAGAGCTGTCAACCGCCTAACCCATGCTCTATTCCTCCAGTGAATGAAACTCGGGCCACCCCCCCCCTCGCAGGCTTGCCACTAAGTCATTCCCGCTCATACCATCCCGGGATAAGCGAGGACGAAAAACCCCTAGACCGTAAACAGAAGCCAGTGAAGAAAAGGAGTTGTTGGTTACCCGTAGTGATTATGTGAATCCCCCCCCCCCCAATTCTGTAGTTTTCCCACATAGTGCAGAATTGGTGAGCCCTTTTACGTATCTTTTTTGGTACAGTTAATCAAAAACAGACACATCCAATATCGCATGCATAATGCATGGTTAGAATGAACCGCTCTACTCCCCCTAGAGATTGGCGATATGACTTTTTACCGACACGATACAGATGAACAGTAAACCGACCGATCTGATCTGATTTGATCCGGTACCGATACTAATAATAATTATAATAATAATAATAATAATAATAATAATATATCGTGACTAAAAGTTTAAATCTCATACAAATGCAACTTCATTTTTTGGTTTTGTATAGGTTCCTACTGTTGAGATTATCCAAAAAAGTTTTGTGAAGCAATAACCAGCATTTCTATTCTTATTCCTAAAACTTAAGAGCATTGTAACTGTCGTGTGCTACATTTTCATTAAAACTGAGCAAATGGCTTTGCTTTTCTCACTTGGTTATTGCTTTTGCTGTGCTTGGTGTCAGTTTTGCAGGGAAGACGGTTGCATTTCTTGGCATAACGAATATCTGTATCGGAGATGCCTTACAGTGGTCCGATACTGACACGGCAAAAATACCGATAGATACAGATTATACCGATATCAATATCGGACTATCCCTAACTCACCCCCCCCCACCCGCTGAATAGTTTAGTTTTTAAAGATCAGTGGTTCTGCGACTGTTTGTTTTTCATTACGCCCATTAGAAAAACTTGGGTAGTTGGGGGGGGGATCGTTACGATAAATTTATCAACAGCGGGGCAAAAAAAAAGGTTTGATATGGTTTGCAGCACTTCCTTTCAACAAGATCCTGGAGTGCACTTGCCCCCCCCCCCCC
>JAHWFP010211957.1:0-100666 GCA_023313725.1 Lithobius niger | reverse complement strand
CCCCCCCCCCCCTTCCTCCAACATAAAAAACACGTTACCACGCATATGATACAGTACTGTGCGCAGGTACAATAAATGACACCAGTCCCTGGTTGCTAAGCAGGTGTTTGTTTATTTATTTACAGGGCCAATAATTATCGAAGACTGTGTACACGTGATTTGTTGTGAATTATACTGTAATTCATCGTGCGTGCACTGTTAACATGGCATATGTATTTATTTACCACATAACATTAACACAGCCTACATAATATCCGGAATAATGTCGACAAAAGAAACTTGGGACAGGGAAAAAATAGCTCTGTTAATTATAGCCTTTGCCTCTTTTGACCAGCGTTTTGTATTTCAATAAGTAGCCTAGCTATCAATTTTTTTGGGCCAAATCATTCACCAAAATCGTACCTTGGACGAAACACTGACTTACCTCCGTCGATTGAAGTCCAAATTGAACATCAGTACTGGATCGTCAGTCTCAGTCGGCTGCGTAGATTGCGTGAACCTTTGTTGAAGCCTTGAAGCCGGCTGTTACAATGCTGTCCAGCGTTTCAAGCAAAGGCGTGGCACGTTGGCGAGACAAGTTTGTTCTCACCATGTTTTAGACTGTTTGTCATTGATGCAGTTCCGTGTCATTGAAGGAGTCTTCGTTTCGTGTTTTGAACATCTTTTTTGATGCTCGTCACCATGCTGACGATGATGCTTTGCGACAGGGTTGAGGTTTCAAAAGTAAATGGTCTCAAAGCTGCATAGTAAACGTTTCCTCATAACACTGTTTGACCAAATATGCAAGCATCGGAAAACGACAACGAAACCGACCAGTGTCTGACGCCATCTTGACGCAACAAGCAAGCATGGGAGGGGCAAGGAGAAAACAAAACAGATAAACATAACAACTAGAAATTCTAATTCGATTAAAAAAATTAAAAAGATAAGACTTTTTTCATTTCAATAAAAAAGTAAAAATTATGGGCAATGTAACGGCAGGTGCAATTTGTTTTGAATTTATTTTGAGAATAGAGTGTTTCACCAAGTGGCCACGAAGAATTTGGTGGCGTCGGAAACATTTTGTTTCACGTTGCCGCCGCCAGATGTCAGGACCGTTATTGACAGTTGGTTCAGGGTCAATAAATAGGTTGTATACCCCCTCTTATATTTATGCTAGCCCTGGTAACGCACAATTTACCTCTCAATATTATTTTTTCCTCGATTTTTTTGCAGTTTGGCTTATTTCCTTAAAAACGAGCAAGTTTTACATTTTTAAAACTGGTGGATTGGAGGAAAGGGGGTAGAAGGAATCTGATCAATCTCGTAATCTTAATTTTACTCTTCCTACCTACAGCTCCGTGCGCTTTCAAGGTTAGTAACCTGATTTTGCAAGGAAAAACGTATGGTGGATGGCCAGCGCAGCCCCGTATATGCTGTGTAGCTGACACGGCTACGTTTGGGGGAAAGCTAGCTACTCCGTATTGGGGATATTCTCCGCCTCCCCAAGGAACATGAGTCAACCACAGAGTAGTGTAACAAGGTTAATAGCCATGTTGCATCCGGCACTACTTACTGTATTTAATGACTGCTAGGGCCTCTTCTGTTGTATCGATATCTTGTCACTTCCGTTGTCTATAAAGAGACATGTTGCCGGATGCAACATGCCTATTGCATCCGGCAACATGTCTCTTTATAGACAACGGAAGTGACAAGATATCAATACAACAGAAGAGGCCCTAGCGGGCATTAAGTACAGTAAGTGGCTGCCTCAATAATGGCGGCAGCCAATCTGGAACACTCCAGTATAAACACTTCTAGATAACGGCGGAAAATTGGGTTTTTGAGACTAAATAATTAAATAATACGTGAAAAAAAAGGTGAAAAATCGATTGTTACGTCATGTTACAATTGAAGACGTGCGCTAAAATTACAAAATTAAGGCTTTTATTATCGTTAAAAATGGATCGGTGCGTACACGAGCAGCAAGCAGTTGCATGCGCTCATGGCCTTGAATTGATCTTCACTATAACAAACTCCTCTCTATAAGGAACTGTTTTTGCTGTAAATCTACAGTACTGTACTCCCAGCTAAGAGTACTATAGAATTCCAGAGAGGTACAATACTGTCATAGTGGGGATTACTGGTCTTACAGTACATATTTTAACATTAACATATTTTAAAAATTAAATTTTAAAATAACCAAGTACTACTTACCTTTAAAGTACGTAACTGCGGACATCTTTCCCCTTTCAAAAATTTTGCAGCAATGGTTGTTCGTGGCAAACCATCACTTTATATAGCAGAGCCAGGTTTGAGCAAGTTTTGAAGCCAGAAATATTTTGTGGAATTATTTTGCTGCAAGAAAGCTTTCTTTTGCTCCAAGAAGCTTTCTATTAATCCAAGAAAGATTTCTTTGCAAATGAAAACGCAAAAGAAAAGATTTTAAATTTGCAAAACATTCAACCCGAATGTGCATAAAAAACCAAGTTGATTTCTATTGGCTAGGTGGAAAATAATATCCATTTTTATACCAACTTTCTCAGAATTTGAGTTCAAGTCAGTTCAACTCAGGGTATTCAACCAGGACTTGACTAAGTGATTTCTCAGAAACTTCAGAGTTCAGAAAAGTTTGAAAAACCTTTGAGATTTTCCAACCAGGATGTAGCTTCTGATGGGCTAACTCATTTTTAGGATTTTGGTTTATTTGAGGCCACACATTTCCATGTTAAAAAATTTATGTAAAAGAGCTGGAACTTAGCAGAGGAACTTAAACAAATTTTGGAACCCTGAGAGAACGCACTGACTGGAGACACTGCCTGTATTTGTAAGTAAACCCTTTATCATTTTTATTCATTTTTAGTATAAAATATAAACTAAATTAAGTATAAATAGGTAAAAATTAAATATAAAGTAAATTATTATTAATTTTACACAACTCACCACATTACTTTTTTTTTGGGGGGGGGTTAAGTTCCAACCCCAGTAAAATTAAGTAATTAAGTAAAAATTAAATATAAAGTAAATTGATATTAATTTTACACTACTCACCACATTACTTTTTTTGGGGGGGAGGCAGTGGCTAAGTTCCAATCCTATACCCAGTGCAGTGGTCAAGGTTGCCACTGCATCAGATATTACAGAGAAGATAAACAAACCCCAAATCTAGATCCTACTAAATTAAGAAAAATTTTTTTTTGGGGGGGGGGCGATAATTGGGAACCTTTTTAGGTTCTTTAATTAGGGTCTTTGATTAGGGACCTCTTTAGGGTGTTTAATTAGGGACCTCTTTGCGAACTTTAATTAGGGACTTGTTAGGGTCTTTATTTAAGGACCTTTTGTGGAGTTTAATTAGGGACCTTTTTAGGGTCTTTAATTGGGGACCTCTTTACGAACTTTAATTAGGGACCTTTTTAAGGTCTTTAATTAGGGACCTCTTTGCGAACTTTAATTAGGGACCTTTAGGGCCTTTAATTAAGGACCTTTTAGGGCCCTTTTTTGGGTCTTTTATTATGGATCTTTTGGCAATTTTAATTAGGAACCTTTTTAGAGTAAGGGTACCTTTTAGGGTCAAGTTATTATTTTAAAAGTAAACAAGAATTTGAAGTTTAGGCAAAATGTACCTTCAAATGTTTTAAAATTTAGACTCTTTTTTACACTTTTTGTTCATTTTTCATAAAAAAGCAATGATTACAGTTTTAGTATTTTTCAAAATAAAAGAGTTTCAATTTTTTACGCTAAAAAATAACCGATTTTACGAGCAGTATGTATTATTTCCTTTGTACGTACATATCCAACAATAGAATACTGCAGCCTATCTCTACAGTGTCGTGGTGACTGGGAACGCAATACACTTAGTTACTATGAACATACGAGTGACTAAGGTGGGGTATTCTTTCGGCTGTCCATCTGGCTCAGGGAAAAGACCGTCAATCAGAACGTTGGCGTATGAAGTAGCCTCGTGTTACCTTTGATTTTACACCTGAAAGTTACGCAAGTACTTTAACTTCGACCAAGCCTAGAGAATTAGTTGCAGTTGAATATTGTAGTTTATGTAGTGTACAAAAGAAGTGAAAAGCATTGCAAAATGATTTCCGTTAATTGAATTTTGATGCTTAAGGAAAAAACTGTTTCTTGTTTTAATCAACCCAAGCTTAAATTTTGATAAGCTATTCTTTTCTCGTGAGAACTTAAGATATGTCTTTGCTGCATTTCTGATAAAAAATTTCGACCATTTCATTTCTATGCCCGTTGTGCCCGGCTAAAGTAGATTTGTACAAAAGTCTCAGTCTTTTATACAAATCATCAGGATTATTGTAATATTATTGTAATATATTGTATATAGGATTGTAATTGACTCTGCTCGAATGACCTACTTTTTTGACCATGCCCTTCCATTTTTTCGTCATGTCTTCCCAAATCGGAGCAAGAATAGACCTGTACTTGGTGCTACGATTAGATTTAGGTTTATGAGTATTTGGGTCGTTGTTGTGATACATAGCGTTAGTATTTTTTAACATGGCCGTGTAAGCTGCTTTCACTTCCGGCGTGAGGGAAGTTTCTTTCAAATCTTTGAAAACTAGAAAGTTCCAAAGCCCACATCTCTCCACGTATTGCTCCCCCTCGATCACTACGCCAATCTCACAAATTTTAACCACTTTATTACCGAAGGTCAGCTCACCTTTTTTTCTTATCGTACTGTAACCCAAATACGGGGGTCAGTGTCTTTGGGATTTTCGAAAAATTTGATCAAGAAATATTTAGCAGTGTCTCCAATATTCTGACCAGGTTAGAAACTATCGTGGGACCTTAGAGTGGTGATGTTAGGAAGCTCAGGCGGGGTTCAAATGCGTCTTGCTTGTACCGTGGAATAGGTAGGTGTGAGTTTAGGACCAGTGCTCATAGAGGCGTATTAGGTTTTGGTGTCGGGAGGAATTCGCATTATAGGAGCTTGGACTGGTGTTGAATATTCAGCGAGACTGAAATTGAGAGGGGTCGACAATGTCTTCTCACTTGGAGTAATGGATTGGGAAGGTGAGGGGGCTAAACCCAATGCTTCATATTCATCCTCGTTACTTTCTTCATATTAGTATTAAAAACGTTTAAGCGCATAAAATACGGATGTAAGCCTTAAAAAACTTGAAGCCGTAAAGGAACAGATATTAGAAAAAGACATGTAATCCATCAGCGTTGCACTAATACGTGTAAAAGAATCTCCAGTGACCCAAAAAACAAGCTGGATATTCCTTTACACGTATTAGTGCAACGCTGATGGCTTACGTGTCTTTTTCTAATATCTGTTCCTTTATGGCTCTTTAAGTTTTTTAAGGCTTACGTCCATATTTTAAACGCTTAAGCATTTTTAATACTATTATCCATTATGTTTTTCTTGTCTCACCAAGAATAACACAGAAAAGAATACTGTAATCACCTTAAATTAACTGTTATAAGAAAGCCTATTTAATACTCAATTTTAACAGTTACAAAATGGGAAAATCGGTTCTTTGGTTCGATCTCTACGTGAGAGCAAAATTTCCCGAAGAAGAACAACTACATTAATTGTAGTCACATTAAAATAGCGTTCAAAGGGCCATAGGCCGTCATCATACGTATGTTTTACGTTGTTAAATTCAGCATCGGTTTGTTGGTTCGATTTTCAGGATTAGTACAGCTGTTCTGGGCCAGAATTTTGGCTAATTATGAACATTGAGCGTTTGAAATTTGGTACACAAGTCAATTCTTAGCTGATAAATTGAGCTAGCTATTGAATCTCTCAAGATATCCCCTAAGGCCCTTTCCTGTCCCCATACTACACTCACCTGTAGTACTACGAATTTTGGTACTATGAATTTTGGCTAACAAATTCCAATTCCAATTTCCAATTCCAAATTCCAATTTTGGCCAATAAACGACCAACAAATTCTAGCTGATCGTGCTAAAACGTGAATTGGTACACAAGTCATTCTTAGCAGTACAAATCAAACTAGAATTTGTTGATCATCAACTTCATGGAGAGGGTGGGTGTATCTCATGGGGTTCCATGTGTAGTTGGATTTCTACTGCTACAATGGATGCTTTTAGTACATTCATCAAGAATTTGTTGGTCTTTGATGCTTCATAGGGTGCCTAGGTAGGGGATGCTAGGGGAGGCTTTGGTGGTATTTCATGGGGATCCATGGCTGGTTCAATTTCTAGTGCTAGGAATGATCTGTGTACCAAAATGCATGCTTTCAGTACGATCAACAAGAATTTTTCGGAAATCAACCTCATGGAGCGGGAATAGGGGGGAAGCGCTGAGGGAACTTGGAGGATATCGATTTCCATAGCTAGTTTGATTTCTACTGCTAACAATTACTTGTGCACCAGATTTCTTTCTTTTAGCACTATCTGGAAGAACGTGTTCGTCAGGCCTAAAGGTGGGGGGGGGATCGTTGTGGTGCCTTGTAGATTATTTCGAGGGGGATAGTTAAATTTGTGCTACTATGAATGACTTGTGTATCGCAATTCAAGCCTTTAGCCCTATCTGCATTAATTTGTTGGTCAAGCACCAGAGCGGGAGAACAGGGGAGTGCTAGGGGACCCCTTGGGATATTTCGTGGGGGTTCCATGCTTGGTTTGATTTGTAATGCTAAGAATGACTTGAGTGCCGAAGTTTCATTTGTTGGTTAAACCTCAGTGAGGGGGCACACGGGGGTGCTGGGTCCCCTTCTGGGTATTTCATGTGGGTTCCATGGCTGATTCGATTTATGCTGCTAAGAATTACTTGTGCGCCAAATTTCATGATTATAGATTGATCTGTAAGAATTTGTTGCCAAAGCCCCTGGGAGGGGGCACGGGGCGGAAGGTGCTGGGAGGGGGGAAGGTGCTGAAGACACTTGGGGTATTTCATGGGGTCCAAGACTTGTATACCAAATTTCATGTTTCTAGCTCGATTTGCAAAAATTTGTTGCTCCACTTAATGATTTCTGCTCAGTACTGTACAATAATAATTGCTCTGCCGATAGAATACTGCAGTCACATCAAAATCGTGTTCAAAAGGGCCTAAGTGAGAGCAAAAGTTTTAGCCCATTTGACTTTCCGTGTCAAGAATATTGTAGTTACATTAAAATAGCCTGTGAAAGGCCCTAGGCCATGCCCATACCTACGTTTTAAGCTATGGAACTTGAAAATCCGGTTCAATGGTCCGGTCTCCAGGTGAGGTCAAAGAGTCCCAACAACAACAAGAACAAAACGAACACCAACAACAACAAGAAATAGCCATACTGTGGACGCCGAACGATTTGATTGTTGTCATTAAAATTTGTAATGCAGTGAAATATTTGCGACACGAACCCAAATACCGCATTTCGTTGGTCTATGTCAATTCTGGGCAAGACTACAGGAGTTTAAAGTTTGACGTTTAACATGGAAGTTAATGCTGAGGCTTACATGTCCTTGATTTGTAAGCTTTAATTGGAGTCGTCTGTGTTGCTAGAGTGTTTTTATTGGGATAGTTTCCGTGGCTAGAGTTTTTTTAATAGACGTAGTTAGCGTGGCTGCACCGAATCCCGGTCTCGGTTTCAGAATGCTTACTACAGGCTTAAAAAATTCTTGTAGCGATTCTTCTTGTTCTCTCTCGCCCAAACGTCGATTTAAAAACTTTTTAGTTTAACTTATTTTGAGTTTTGCAATTTCTCGTTTTGTGTCCATTCTTTTGTTTAATAGGAATATTTCAAGATGAATGGGTCAGACTGGTCAAAAACTCTTTTGGTGTGTTTATTCAACCAGGCTTGAAGAAGGGTTTCGAACGGTAGTACGAACTTATCGTCGTCTATCAGGTTCTCTACAGGCGTTGGATCGTTTTTGCTAAGTCCATTAGATCGTTACGTCTAGTAGTTTTTGTCTTCAACAGGTTAATTCCTAAAACGGTACTGGTCGAAATTATTTTTAAGATGCTCATCTCAATGTCTTCATTTTTTGGAGTGTGAAAACAAAAGGAGAACTGGGCACCTCCGGACTCAGAGCCGAGGCAGTACGGCTTAAATTGGAACTCACCGGTCAGGGTGTTAATAAAGGTGGCTCACAAGTTCTTGTCGATGTTGGGTGAGATGATGTGAGCGCTGTAGGTGAGAAACAAACCAGCCGTTGCTGGATTCTTTCGACGGTCATACTAACTTTGGGAGCTGGTAACCGTACGTCCGTCATAGTGACATTTTCAACGTTGAATGACTGTTGTCTTTATCTCAAGTATTATTACATACGATTATTATTGCGTTTGGCCAAATATGACATGTGTGGGAAAAAAATTTAAAATTGTGGGCAAACAACGAATCGATAAAGAAAAAAAAAAGAAATTTGTCTGGTATGAAAGACTGTATAATTTTTTTTTCTAATGGTAGTGCTATAAACACCGCACGTAAAAGAGACGAAGTATCCCTTTCGACCAATTACAGTAGTAGGTGTTTTGGTGGAAAGCAGGCCCTTTTGAGCAACCCACGACCCCCTCTGCTGGGTCCTTCCTTCCTTTCTTCAGATGGGGGCCACTTTTAGAGGGCCCCTCCTAATTTTTTGGCGTTTTTTTTTATAAAAGTGTTTCTCTTTGTGGATGCATTTTCCGCCTTGTAACTTTTATGTTGCTTCCTCCTTCTTATTTGAATATTTTTGCAGATTTTTGTGTTTTTAAATAGTGGTGTTTGTCACCATCTGCCTATTTTAAAAATGGGCAAAATTTCTCCTAACCAAAAATCAATAACTATATGTTTATGATAAAAGTTGAACAATTTTTCTTAACGAGAAAATAAAAGAAATGGTTGTTAAAAAAACTGGAGGAATAAATTAGCGTTTGCTTTGTCACAACCTCAAAAGATCTTCAATGACCTAGTATACTTTAACTTTTCACTGAATAAACTGACAGCCAGGAATTGAGGGCAAATACTAAACTTTGAGATTCCTGGAAAGTCCATATTTAGGAAAAAATTAGCGATATTGCTATATTCCAAAAAACGGGGTTAATTCTGAATATGACAATAGCGTTAATTTTTTCCTAAATAGCATTTTTTTTGGGAGGGGGGAGAAGTATGACAAAACGTTTATGAGGGACACAAAATTCTACACAATAAGGTCGGGAAAAACTTTGGTAAAATATGGATTTACTTATGAAAACTTAATTTACACGGGACAGATAATTCAATGGCTTATGGTTGAGTTCTCTCTCCTGGGGTGTGCAGTGCACCTTGCAACTATCGGCGGAAAGCCGATGTACATTGGCATGTAGCACTAACAGTCTCGTCAACCTTAAACGAAAGCCAAAGGCGTGCTAGGGAACACTAACCAATATTAAGGTAGGCCTAGAGAGATGGGACGCTATGAGCAGAGCTGGGTCGTCGGCACTACAATCACGGTAATACCGCTGCTACGGTGATACCGTGATGCTAGAAAAGGTACGATACTGATACCGTAATTTTTTTGTACCGTCAATACCATGAGTACCGATTTACTGTGCAACACTACAAGTGTGATGGTGGCCCAATCCAGATTGAGACTTATACATCTCAGTGCTCTCTGCCTCCTTGCAAGGTGCACAATGAGGCATCTAGGTCATATTGAAGCCTTGAACACTTCTTAACCTTCACATTGGCAGACTTTCACTTCTACTAACGTAAACAAAACTCTAACGTAAGTAAAACAAATTCGAACTTAAAACTTTTGTTTAAAAAGTCGGAATTTTGTCAAAATTAGGATACTTATCACCCTGCAGATTTTTTAAACCATTACGTGCTGTGTGATTACTAAATCGCTTAAATGAAAAACTTTATCCTAAAAACTGATTTTAAACCTTGTAATAATTCTAAAAACTTTAAAGAGTTTTCTATGTAAAAAAAAAGTTTACTTGCTCTATTGACTTGATGCTTCACCAGCAAAATTAGTTTGGCAAATATTTGATAAGTGTGACAAACACGACTTTTATTGGGATTATCCAGGTCAGAAGCCTCCGGGGTTTGAAGAATGAGACCGGGAAATAAACTCTGTGGTGTATGGGAACTTCCTAGCTGCCATTTTGGATTGTGCAATTTAAACTAGAGTTCCTTGGTATTGAGGTCAGCAAAATGGGTATATAAACTGAGATTTTCTGTGTTTCAAATCAGTATTCTCCTGGATTTCCAGGAGAATACTCGGTCTCCCTAGCTTGGATATATTAGATATTCTTTGACGGGAGATAAGATTAGGTTTATTTTCTAACAAGTGTCTCCCTAGCTCGGATAAATTAGTTATTCTTTGAGAGGAGACGAAATTAGGTTTTTTTTTATTAACAAACATCAGCAATATTGGAAGCTAACTAAGTACTTTCAAGGAGTTGCTTATCAAACCGTAAGTATCTATTTTACAATTTATTATTAATGTTTTATTGTAATTTTAGTATTTTCAACAGCAATAATAATACTTAGTGCTTGTGAGTAGATCTAATGTTTAAACAAAATATTGCTTCAATAATGCTTATTATTAGAGTCTAAGACAACAGAAGCATGGGGGACCACATAATGGTGGAAATGGTAACCGAGGCAGAGGTGTAATTGTTAAGCTTTACGCGGTTTTCCGCTTTTTTAATTTCCTAAAAACCAATAAAACATAATGCAAGACATAAATTAATTAATCTGGTTAGATCCCTTTCCGGGTTTACAGTTGGACAATTTCTCATCCTTGTAGAGGGTGAACGGGGGGGGGGGGGGGAATTCACCCCCCCACATTGGGGGAATGCAGACTGGGGCGGAGGTCACAGAGTTTAATCGGAGGGGGGGGGTAATTGTACAGTATTATTATTTAAGGTCATTATATAGGGTTATTTAGTATTTTCAACGTTACTAATTTTCCAAGATGGAGAGAATAAGAAAATGGATTATCAGTACAAAAAGCAAAAATTATGAGTGTGTAGCAATTTAAACATAAAACTAGATTAGTAATAGCGTAGCAAAATTGTTGTAAATACAAAGTGCATAATCACTAAGGTTAGACTTGCCAAGGGCACAAAGTTGAAAATAGTTTTGTTTAGTTTCACATTTATCCTATGGGATTTTAATAGCAACTCTTTGAATAGTTTTCTTTGCATTTACGAATTCAGCAACGTTAAAAACGTTCTTACAAGTCCACGTATCGGGAGAAAGAGAACGCCAAAAAATTGAATTCTTGGACACAGCGTCATTCATTCCTATTGGGTACCAAGGTGGGAACAAACACCGTTGTTTGTCTGTCTGGCTCGTTTGAATGAACCGTCATACCAGAATGTTGGCTTTAGTCTAGGGCATCTTTAAGAATTTTTCCTGAAAATTTACGCAAGTATCTCATCCTTACATTGTGTCTAGAGAAGGACAGTTGTAAAATATTGCAGTTTTCGTATTTTGTAGAGAATTGAAAAGCGTTGTGAAGTGATTTCTGTTTTTTGAAGTTCAGTGTTAGCTTTTATTTAGGGGGGGGGGGGTGTTTGTTATTTTACATGTTATGTTAAAAGTAATGGTGAACATATAAAATCAGTTGCTTTTGATTCGAATTTTAGACATGTAAGCCAGTTTTTCCTAGAGAGGGGGGTGGGGGAGATGTTTGTAATTTTGCATGTTATGTTAAAAGTAATGGTTAACATGTAAAGTCAGTTGCTCTTGATTCGAATTTCACCAGGCAGGTAAGCCAGAATAAGCTGTTTCTTGATTTATTCAACCTAACCCCAAATTTAGATAAGCCACTGTTTTTTAGTGGCCACTTATAATTTTTCTTTGTTGCATTTCTGATAAAATTTCAATCATCTCGTTTCGATGTCGTCATGGCCTGCTAGAAGGCATTTATACAAAAGCCAGAGTCTCTTTGCAAGGTCCTTAAGATTTTCGTAATATTTATAATCCACTCTGCTACCTGCTTTTTTAACCATGCTAGTCCCTTGTTTATTGACGTCCTCCCAAATAGAAGCCATAACAGTTCTGTACTTGGCACTACAATTAGATTTTGGTTTAAGAGTATTTGGGTCGTTGTTGTGATATATAGCCTCAGTATTTTTTAACATGTCCGCGTAAGCTGCTTTAACTTCCGGCGCGATGGAAGTTTCTTTTAATTCTTTGTATATTAGCAAATTTCACAAACTGCGCCCCCCTACGTATTGTTGGTTTTCGACAACAATGTCATTTTTAAATATTTCAACCGTTTTATTACCGAACCTCAGCTCACTTTTTTCTTATCATACTGTCGCCCGAATACAGGGTCAGTGTCTTTGGGTTTTTAGTAAAATTTTACCAAGAAATATTTAGCAGTGACCAGGTAATAAACAACTGAGGGACCTTAGCATGGTGATATTAGGAAGCTCAGGCAGGGTAGAAATGCATCTTGTTTGTACCGCAGAATACGTAGGGGTGATTTTAGGACCAGTGCACGTAGAGGCGGATTCAGTTTTGTTTTCGGTAGGAATTCACATTATAGGAACTTGAGATGGTGTTGAATATTCGGCAAGACTGAAACTTAGAGGGGTCAACAATGTCTTCTCACTAGGAGTGACGGCTTGGTTAGGTGACGGGGATAAACCCAATGCTTGGTAGTCATCATCGTCACATTCTTCATATTTGTAAGCTTTAATCGACGTAGTTAGCGTGGCTAGAGTGTTTTAAATCGGTTTTGTTTGCGTGGCTAGAGTGTTTTCAATCGGTGTAATTTGCGTGGTTGCACCGAAAAGCGGTCTTGGTTTCACGGTACTTACTACAGGTTAAAAAAATTCTTGTAGTGATTCTTGTTGCTCTCTCTCTCCCAAACGTCGATTTCAAAATTTTTTAGTTAAACGTTCTTTGAGTTTTGCGATTTATCGTTTTGTCACCATTCTTTTATTTAATAGGTAAAAATGAACGTTTATATCTCCCCTCGTTTAACATTTTGTTTATCGTTAAAAATCCGTAAGTCTTTTTCCAACAATTTTGACACAACGTTTTAAAGTCTGAAAATTCTATGTCAGGGGCTACGTGATTTTCGTAAACGTGTTTTAAATTTAATTCATCTACCGGAAAAAGAATTAATAAATTTGCATTGTCTCTTACTACTTGTTTAGGAATTCTCGTGTAGGACTGACTGCATTAAAAAACATCGGCATTTGAATAACGTCCTTGAGTGAAGTAGCGTTCGATATTTTTTTTGTTTGTCTGAAAGGCAGTGGCCAAAAAGAATTAGGTTTCGAAATTTTGGGTCCAGTTCTTCGGGCGGAATTAAATCTATTTGAGAACCGTGAAAAAAGGCGACATCACATCCTATTTTTTCCTCAATTTCAGCAAATATCGACTGCAAAGCTTTGTATTTAGGCTGACATAACGTTTTACTGTAAATAAATAAACGGTCATAGTTGAGCCATCTTTCGTTACAGATGAAATTAAACGGTAAGTTGGTTTTTCCGCAATTTGCAGGCCCTATAATTAAATATCTGAAATTTGAAGGTAGAAATGGATGATTTTTTGGTTCTTTCTTAGGCACGAAAAAGTCTAATTTTTTAATTTCCACTTTTTTTTATTTAAACATTTTTTTAAAGTTTTAATGTCTACATTGCACCATAATTTATCGTTGCTGGGAGTATCATTTGTAACGTACACTGCAGTAATTTTCCAGGTAATTTCCGTCAAGTTTATACCATTATAAGATGGCCAGTTAAACCAGGATTTGTCAATAACATTTTTATTAAGTAACCTTTAGTTTTGTGAATATTCTCGTACGCCCAAGTTCTAAGGCAGAGCGGTTTATCACAGTCACTTGCCTTCTCACAAGAGGAGCAACAGGAGGATGCCGTGTGCATAAAATTAGCGTAATTAACTTTCAACGATTTTTTTGCAAGAGATTTGAAAGATTCGTTTGCCAGGATGGTTGAGTCGTTTTGAGGTTTATCTATATTTTTTAAATATATTTATTGGGGGGAAAAAGAAACTGGTGGGGGGATGGGCAAAGAATCTACATTAAAGACCTCATTTGTGAGGATACCAGGTACTATAATCTGAAAAAGAAAAGAAAAGACAACTGTCACGATTGGAACTCTAACCCAGAACAGTCACGTACTAAGCCGGGTATATTAATAGTACGCGGATGTCCTGGGTTCTAGTCCCTGTTGGGGCAGTTGTCTTTTTTTTTGAGATTGTTGCGTTTTGTATTTGCACAAACCAAGTCTTTACTAGACGTTGGTTTGCTTCATTCCTTACTCTGTCACAGTGTCATGTGCGCTAGAGATTTTTGTGCAGGGGTGGGGGGAGAGGGCAGCGTGATTCGTATATTTGAGAGAAGGGGGTGAAGTGATGGGAGTTGGTCCGAGAGGACAGCCTGGGATAGGGTACGTGCTAACCCCGGAAAACAACTTTGATGTGGAAAGTAAGCGTTTAACCAAAGTTGGAGCCAGTATCGACTCTGAAGATGCAGTAAATTATTCTGAGATCGGTACTATAGTAACGGAGGTTCAGAAACTTAAAACTGACTTGCCTCCTGCAATTACTCTTCTCTCCGAAAATGAGGCTGACGGAAATTTTTACGCAAACAAGAAGCAAATTAAGGACATAGCTTTCCCAGTGCACGCTGCTGACGCGGTATCAAAAGTTTACGTTGACAGGAATTGTTTATTACACGACGACCAAAACGTATACTTCAATGCAACGCACAAGCCGATTAGCAATTTAAGCGAACCTACTTTACCGAACGATGCTGTTACTGAGGTATTTGTCGACAGCAATTGCTTGTTACAAAATGAGCAGAAAGAACACTTTAATGCAGCAAACAAACCGATTAGAAATCTAAGCGAACCTATTTTTCCGAGTGATGCTGCTACGAAGAAATTTGTGCATGAAAACTGTTTCATGCTAATCAGTTTCAGCATGAAAAGCCCTTTAGAAAAAGCGAGCGATTGGTTCGTTAATTCCAGTCCTCTCTAGAGATTTGTATGTACAAGTTCAGGTTTAATTCATAAAGTAACTTTCTACTGCAGCGATCTGAGTGTTGCTCTAGTTGCTAAATGTAAAATATGTACAAGAGCTCTTTACATTACTAAACTAAAGGACGAGCATTCAACAGCTACAGTTTTCGAAAATCCTTACGTAATAGAAAAAAAATTGCCCATTGCGGTAGAGGCATTCGAACAGTTTCACGTAGAAGACGTTTATTTCCAGTTAGATTAAGACGTAACTTTTCATTAAAAGATTCGTCTCATCCTATCCAGAACAGCTTCGTAATTACGAACCTTAGAGAAGTCGCTTAGGAAAAAAAAGTTAAAGTGGCCGCAACAAATCTGGTCAAAGTTTTGTACGCATTCGTAATTCGTAATTCGTAATTGTATTTAATTCCCGGTCCCAATTAGTTAATCACAGACCATGGAGGCCTCAACTTGCCAAAACTATCGAATAACAGGGTTCTCCCGAAATGGTGGAATAGGCTACCCAGTGACTTCCTTGTCCATCGTGGAAATCTTCTAAGTTTACGATTCTATTTTCACCAGTAGGCCAAAGTTTTAAGGGAAGCGTGTCTTCACTAAAAGTACCCCAAAATTTCGGAATTTTCATTAGTGCAGCCTATTCGTTTAAATCAAAGTTCGGTAAAGGTTTATCAAAGTCGATTAAACCCTGGGTGGCCTTAAGTAAAGACCTCTGCCACAGGGCGATTTTTTTTGCTTCGTTTTTTGCTTAGTTTTTTTCTTTGAGCCAGAACCTTTCACTTGGTTGTGATGTCGCACGATTCAGCTAGAATTTTTCCATCGCTTTGTGCCTTTTTACAGCAGATACCACACCCGGAGTCCCTCCCGCCAAGCCTCGAATACCGGCTAAAATAGGTCCTAACAGTGCAACGGCAAGAAGCCGCCTTTCTTTTTTCACGATTTTGTTTTGATCGCCATATCTTTTTATTATTATTATTGTTTAGTAAACAACTTCGACTTTGCCTCTGTCCAACTTTATATTCATTTTCCTGTCCCCAATGAGCAGAGCGTGACAGGTGGTATTAGAAGGCATGACTGCTTCAAACTTCAGTTAGACTTGTACATCGACGATTACCGATTGAAACCTATCGGACTGTTTGGAACAATCAAACACCACAAGAGGATAGCCTTTCTTGAACTGAACAAGTCAAAACTCAAATCGTTGGTATCGTACCACAGCTGCCTAAATTGCTGCGCCATTCTGTACAGACCAACGTACTCTCCAGTAGCAAAATTAGTATTCAGATCGAGAAATGGATATCTTTCGGAATTTAGAGTCACGTGAGCATCTTGCAGACTGCAGTGGTCAACCACACCGGGATATTTGACTAAGCAGTCCTGCCTGTTAGTTTGAAAAGTTAGAACTATACACTAGGTTTTTCGACCGCAGAAGTAGTCATCACGCGCGAAGTGAAGCTGGTATTTTGAGTGAGCACGCAGCTATAGTAATGCTAATGCCTAAATCCTAAATCCATAGTCGCTCCGTGGTCGATGAGATTGTAGAGTTTAAGTTTCTGCTCGTCCGAGGCCGTGACATGTAGAATGAGCCAGCTGATGCTATTTAGAACGACTTGCTGTTGGCTGCTGCCGCGGCTTTGAAGATGGCATTTGTATCATTCGCTTGCATGAGTGTGAGAACGTGTTTAGTTCCGTAGATTAGCTTATCGTAATTTTCAAAAAATCCCATGACGTGTTTCAACGGGATGGCGAAGGTAAAGCTTCCCTTGGGAGTTGTTTCAACAATGACGGACGCGTGCTGCTGTTTGTATCCGAAGTTGTTGGTCAATTCAGGATCGACTGATGCTGCACTATTCAACACCCAGCACTGCCCAAGCAAAGCTGGTTGCTCCGACGAGCCGTACATGAGCAGTCCCTTTTCATCAGTGTACCGAACCTCGGATAATTTAACTCGTCGACCTTCTTATAACCAAGATGGTATTTGATATTATAAAACAGGAACATTGGAGCATTATTAATCAACACGGCTACATCAGCGTCGGCATAAGCTGAGTCATCGTCCTTCAGCAACCTCCCTTTAATCAGGAGGTAACTATTGGCAATGTGCAGAAATAAATCTTGATTTTCTTCATGTATTCGGATTACTGAATTTACGTTGTTGAGATTGGTGCTTACAATAGGATCGTATTCGTGGTACGTGTAAGACTCGACTGATGAATCATACACCAAAGGTTTGTTGATTTTAAGTAATATTCTACTACGCTCATTTTCTGGGTGTTGTTATAAATTTGATGAAAGCTTTGTTTGTTGGCGTCAAACCGGTTTTTTTTATTATTAGAGTTAAAATTAGGAAAGAATCCTTTCCCTTTTTTTCAAAACACGAGCATTTTTATACTTTTTTTTAAATTTAACTCGTAGATCTCAAATGAAGACGCACCGTGAGCATCTCACCATTTAAATTTAACGCCTCGTTTGTCTGAGATGTGAGCCAAACTCTTATACTTCTGATTAACTTTGTAGTAACTGAGAGGTAAATTAAATTATGCGGGGACTCTGTGGTTTTGAAACCGGGCAGTGAATTGGGATAAAAGGAATAAAAGGCTTGGTGTCGCTGTTTATGTACGAATTGCACGTGTACAAATATTGTGTTGATGCTCATAATGTCGACTGTATTTTGACCTTCTCGACCTACAACATAGTTGTCTAAGTCAAACTCCAAAACTGGAGCTAAACTCTTGTACCCAAAAAAGATATTCCATAATTCGGATCGGTAATTATCAAGTTGGTTCTAAAGTGTTTATATTTGGAAGAATTGTAATGGCATCTTGGGTGTGACCATTCGCATCTACATTTGAAATTTATTCAAATCCTCGATTTTGTAAGCACCGGGACTCACTAACACTTTCTGCCAAGTGTCACCAGCATCGGTCGTCTACTGAATTTCGTTATTTATTTAGGTGATTTTGTGTATGCTGTTATAAGTGTCTAAATTAAGCAGGGCCAATTCGTAATTTTTTTCCGAGTCCAAATGGATAGGAGTGTTTAGATTAATTTTCAAATCAGAGTATATGCCAGAGAGAATAATCGAACAGGAATCCTGATGTCTTTTTTTTTAAAGAGATATGCTCGGAATGAAAAAAGATTGTACTATAGTAAAAAAGAGCAACCGTAAAAAAATCAGGATGAAATATTGCGTAAAATGTAAATGTTCGACTTCTAACGAATCAAAACCCCCAGTTTCTACAACTTCACAAAACAACAGACCGATGAAGATAGTGTTTTGCGATGTATGTGGTACAAAAAAAGCTTATTCGTCAAATTGGGAAAGGGACTCATGAACAAAATCATAGATAACTTGCCTGTTGAAATGCATTTATCGGGATATCAAGACTGCGGTCCTGAAATAAATAAACTAGATGAAGCATACAAGGAACACGATATAGCTTATGCCAAAAGCTCGGATTTAAAAGATCAACATGCCGCCGATGAAGTTCTCATTTAAAAAGCTCAAAGAGTGAGAGAGGATCCGTCTCTGGCATGGAAGGAAAAACTATCCGCTTCCATCGTTACGAAAATCATGAAAATAAAACTCAGGTTCGGAATGGGAAATAACAAAAATGGATCAACTCGTAAATGAACTTCACAAACCAACGCAGAAAAATTTTCCAAGACAGAAAGTGATTGTACTGGACCAGAATGATGTATGACAGGCTGATATGGTAGAGATGTTACCGTTTGCTAAACTAAATAAAAGGTTTAACTACCTACTGACCTGCATTAACGTCATGTCCAAGTTTGCTTGGGCCATTCCCCTTAAATCTAAATCTGGTATAGACGTTACCGAAGCTTTCAAGAAGCTACTCGTAGGAGCAAATACCCCTAAATATTTACTAGTTGATTTAGGTTGTGAGTTCTACAATAAAGACTTCAAAGGGCTACTTAGACGCTATCACATCAGCATGTACTCTATGTACTCTGAGAAGAAAGCGAGCGTGGTAGAATGTTTCAACAGAATGCTGAAAACTCGAATGTGGTAAAGATTCACCAGGCAGGGGATTTACAAGTGGATACACATTATCGACGAGTTGGATTTGCATTACAACAACGCTGTTTATTTTGCCATAAAACTGAAACCTAGGGAAGTAACCACCCGTCACAAACCATTGCTGAGACGAACTAGTCCTAAACAACTGCTAAAGAAGCCCAAATTTGCTGTAGGAAATAAAGTCAGGATATCTAGGGTTAGAAAAATATTCTATAAAGGGTATTTGCAAAATTTTACTAACGAAGTATTCACGATTCATAAAGTTCAAAAAACACCACCAGGAAAGGCTACGATTCCAAATACAACAGCTGGACGGATAACGTAGATAGTTTAAGCTGAATTCGCGTGCCCATAGGCGAGAGTACTGACTGCATCGTCGCATACCCATCTCTTGTCGTCGTAAGGATTGAAAGCCAACTTGTTGATGAGACCCTAGAGTTCTTACGACGCTATTATTAAACAGCACATTCTTGTACATGTCATGCAGGAGATTTTGTTCTTTCCATCCGATTGTAAACCGCTGTAGAACTCGGACTTTAAACCTACAAACTCAGAAATTGGGTAACCCGCGCTCTCGTCTTTCATCTTTCCCAATAATATTTTGTTGATGTTGGAGTGTAGAAAATTGTCTTTGGGGTAGTCTGACGTGTCGAACAACGATGCATCTTCTTCCATATCTTTGTAGACATCGTCCGTTTTTCTATCGACTGACACAACCTATCAGTATCCGTAACATCTCTCCGTTTACATCTCTCCAGTTCGTACTTTTTCATCATGTGGTCGTAGTGAAACTGGTAGACTAGTAACTTTTACAGTTCCAAGACGCTAACCCCAACAATGATGGGTTTGTCCAAAATGATGTTTGCGGGAGTCTTTGTAAAAATTACCAAATCCTCGTTTAGAGACGTGAAACTCGTGGTGCGGGGATGAGAAGCATACTTGATGGCTTTTTCTTTCATCGTTGCTATCAAGATGTTGTTTCTCTTACGTTTGTTTTCGATCGTCTTACCGAAAATGCTGTTATTCATCAGTTTGTAGAGGTTTTTGTCAAAATCATTAGTAGCTGCTTGCCGTTTCTCATTATTAAAGTCGATGTAAGGTTTCAGCCAAGGCGCTTGCTTACAGCTGATTGCTCTGTGTATGTTCTCGAGGACCATGCCGAGAGAAATGTAGTATTTCAAATTCTTGTAGTGCACCACGTACTTTGTCTTTGAGAAAAGGTTAGTGATTATCTTTAGGCCTTTGCTATACGTTAACAACAAGTCCTCGATTGCCCGGTGTTTGAAAGGAGAAAGTACTTTGTGATTTTTATGTGCTTTGGTGCTGATTGGAAATCATTGTGAAACGCATGAAGCATCTCCGGGTATTCCAAGTTCACTTATCAACCCCGTATCACTCCAGTCTCTGTAATTATCGACATTTATATCCTCAAATCGGTCTTCCGGCACCCATTCCTACTCTCTGGTCAGTAGATACTTACACATTACACAACCGTACAACTTGTTGAAGTCGAAAAAAATTATGTAAGAATTCTTTTTATCGGGGTCAAAGGCAGATGGTATATACAGGTTGTTGGCTTTAGCGTATCTTCCAGCTGTAAACGAGACACCACCTCTTATACCCTTTTCCACCATAAGATGCATGCCAGAGATACAAAGACACTACCGTCCTTTTGAGTGGTCCCAAGATAGCGACGGTGTAGAAATGTAATGAGAGGGATCCAATCCGTAACTAGCCAAACTCATCACTTTAAAGTTTTCAAAAACATCGGATAAAAGCCCAACGTCCGTCCACAAATACAGATGGTGGTAATCTCCAAACGTTTTGCAGTTGCCTAAATCCCAAATCTTCAACGCGTGTTAGTAAGATTCTGAGCAGATCGATCATTACAACAACAAAGTAAATGCTGACATGGGAGGTAAACACTCTTCCTCAAACACTTCCACGTTTGTCAGGTATTCGTACGGAAACACACCTTTTCGCCTAAGGCCTCATACAATTTTCATCGATTCACTTTCGAAAAGCTTGTCCAAAATGTTAAAGTGCTTTAAGTTCGAAGCTAAAGTTTCCAATGATGCCGTCATAGACGATAGACTATCGATGAAAGTAAAACCACCCAACTTCATTCTGCTGATTCTTTCCTTGTTCTTTGCTATGATTCTCACGTTATGTAGAGCATTTAAATCTTTGAACGAATTTAAAGCCTTCACGACGAAATGACTGTCGTATTTTTCAAAATTATGCATAACAACCGCTATGTTTTTGTTTAAAGTGAAAGCGAGGTTACACTTGCTGTGTGCGGCACCTCTATATTCACCGGTAATGTAGTCGTGGTCTCTTACTTTCGTAAACCCATTATACTTTGCTTTTGGTGGGATAAATGCACCGTGTTTGCAAAGATGGCACACTGCAGCTGCTTTGTATAGCAACCTCTGTTCCTTGGTTAAACGTTGCATCCTTTCCTTGTGGGAATCAACGTAAGCCACGATTTTGTACTGCTCCTTTAATATAGCTTCGAAGAAAACCTTCACTCAGTCTACTCCTCTGTACAACCTTTTGGGAAATACTCCGCCTAGACGGTACACAATCACATAGGCAAAACTCCAGGCTTGGTGTATGTGATTAACTCTGGTGTATGTATCGTTTCCATTACAACTGGAGACTGGATGGAGTGCCGCTTCAAAGTCCGAATAGGCTGTGTACAACCTTTTAAGTTCTTTCTTGAAATTCTTAAACTGTATAATGTCATTGTCGGGCAATGAGGTCTTTTGAAATGGAACTCTTTGCAAAAAGGAAGATGGATGTTTTCATACCTGAAACGAGTTTGAAAACCGTGTAGGCAATGCCTGCAAAAATACTTCAAGCTCTTTTAGGGGTTGAAACACACGATGAATTTGATGAAGTCTTTTATCGTCACGTAGTAGCAATTTAGAAGAAGCAAGTCGACGTGATATTTACTTTTCAACTAAGGAACTCGCATGATAAATGCAAGGCTCATCTTCCTCGAAACCAAAAACGGATACCGAAATGTTGTTGGCTTTTTCGAAAGCCGCGATTTTGGGAACGGGGTATTTATCGAACATGCCAACAACTAACTCGTGTGCATGAGGGCTGTAATGTTTTATATTTCTATCGTGTTGCGAAGAAGGGACGGGGTGTATACTAGCCAACACGGACCTCACAAAACATCTATCTTCATCACTATGCACGTTAACCAGTATATCGGGGGCCTATTTTCAGACTGTCGGGAAGTAGCACATAACCTTTTCCGGCAAATGGCCTATAGATTCCAACAAATAGTTCGGTGCACACAAACATTGCTTGACAACCCATCCACTTCCTTCTACGGCAAACTGTCCAATACTATGCAGAATGTTGTTTTGACATTTCGGAGAGAACCTCCTTTCTTCACACTCTGGTCAGGTTGGAATGGAAATAAGCTTTAATAGTTTCCATATTATCCGTTGCTTTTTCGAAGATAATGCATAATCTGATTTGAGCTTTTATGTTTACCATAAGACGTTGACATTGCTCTAAAAGATTCCATTATTTATCCTCGTACAGTTCCAACAAAATCAAGGGTTCGTAGTGCATTTCATGCAATGTAAAATCCTGCTTGAAAGTCAAGAAGCAATTGTTGAAAGCATCACGCACGAGATCAAAACCTCTTAAATCTAAACTGAACGGTTTCACTTTGAGTTCGGTATCATCGGTGACTTCTGTATTTTCTTTCAAATCGTGAATCATGAAGGACAAAGCCCAGTCGATTCTGGTATCCTTTATTATAGGCACCACTAGAGATCTGACGTTGCTTACTACAAGGTTGAAATTTGCCTGCATTCGAGAAACTATTCCTTTCCTCATCAGAGGTTTGAGTTTAGGAAAAGACACTAAGTCTCTTTTTTGAAGACTCTCCAATTTCCTTTCCACGTTGTTTTACAGCCCCGTCGCACTTGTGCCATTTATAAGCGAGATCTTCCGAATAAGTATCAGCGCACAAATTGCAGGTTACGTTACATTTTCCTTCGTGACACCTTTCATGCCTCCGTTTATAACTCTTGTTCCTGAACGTCTTCTCAAAATACTGGCATGGGAAAATCTCAATGTTCAACATTGGAAGATCATGATTTTCTTCTTCTTCGTCGATCATCGTTGGTCCTTTTTTTTATCTCTCGATGTCGAAACCATCTCTTCGTTCATCGGAAGAGACGAATGGAAAATTGTGGTATGAACCGTAGCTCGATCCAAATCGGGAAAATACTTCCAACAGGCTTCGCATTAATATATACCATCAAACTTAATTTTTTCGGGTGTAATCATTTTTCCATCGTGTCGGTCGTATGCACCAAGAATTCATCGTAGGCAGAAACGAGTCCTCCACAATCGAGACAAGTAAAGTTTACCACGCAAGTCTTCTGCAAATTATTTTCCACCTCTTCCCGCCATAAAAACTGAACCTTCCATTTCTTGCACTGTAACCTAGAAACCACATCGTACTTGGCAGGCATGGCAGATCTAAAGATCTTCAGAATTGTCCGTGCCTTTTATACCCACCGCTCGTCCCAGAGATTTGCATCCCCATACGATGCAAAGTTAAATGATCGTATCCCCTCCAACACTCCCTGTGAAAAAGATACGCGCACAGGTGAAAAATGACAAAAATAGCAACACCACTGTAGAAAAAACCTGCAAACAAAATACTCAAATAGGAGTACGGTTCAAAATGCTGGGTTTTCTGGCAGAGGCTTCCTTTTTCCCCAATTTTCAAAACGTTGTTAATTCGTCATTTTATACATGCTCGCACAGTATTTATGCTCAAGAACCCCCCCCCCCCGCGTGAGACCTTTCAATTCGTCTTTTTCACGCTGCAGTGCATTCGAGTAGCATTTTTACAACAGTCCGTGACCCCGGTCCAACCGTGCAGTTGCTAATTCGTCAAAAGGGACTGTTCAAAACGGGGAAGTTGTTAATTCGTCATTATTATGCAGTTTTGCTAATTCGTCATATCGTGCATGCTAAATTCGTCCGAATTGCCATGCAGTTGCTAACGGGCTGTTTTTCTCTTTTTTCTCAACTATTGACGGTGGCATTTTGTCTGGTGGCATTTTGACGGTGGCATTTTAACGTGATGGCATTTTGACGAGTGCTATACTGTCGGGGATTCCTCAGACTGACCACCAATCTGCAGGAATTATGCAGGTTTTACATTCAGCTTGCTGAGAGTGAAAAACATCTGCATAAATTCTGCATATTTTATCTTCACCTAGATGAGAGTGATTAACATTTGCAGAAACTCTGCAGATTTTATCTTCACCAAGCTGAGAGTGGTTAACATTTGCAGAAATTCTGCAGATTTTGTCAGGTGTACTACCTGAGAAACGAAGGTGGTCACCTACCTGCCCGGACACAGGGTTTGTATGTATCCAACCGTAGACTGCCCAGGCGTTATTTAAGACAAAGTCTACGATGGTTTGCATTGGCATTACCATCTAGAAGCTTTCTTGAGGTGAATAACCTGGCAGAGTGAGATTCGGTCTACCGACCTCTAGTATCATACTAAAGGAGGTTTTCGGATTTAAGTTGAGCTTGATTTACGGGTGAACAACAGAGTTGAAAAATGGCATATTCTAAATACGTTTAGAGGTATACGCATCTTTGCAAGGCTCGATGTCGTAGTGAAATATGACTATGTCGATGAAGTAAAAGAGATATAGAGGAAAAGTTGGTCGTCCGTATGTAGATTTATTATTCTACAGTTAAAGGGTCGTATAATACGAAAATACGAAACACTTGACTTGTGTCGCACCCGTTAATAATTGTCACTCTCGATTGTCATCGTTGGTGTCTTTAAAATATTTGGTATGACGTCTAACTTTCGGAATGGGACTTGAGTTTCCCACAAGAATGGGTCATCGGTAGCGGTAAAAATTCCGTAGATCTAAGAGAAATAAATCTCGACTCTCGGCTATTCTTCGTCAGTACTTACAGTACTGCGTGCTTTTCTACTACTTGAATAGACAGCAACGGAGTTTATCTTTTTGCCAGTGGAGTAATTCTATAACTTCGTTGTTGATTAAAGATGGCGGACAACGACGTCATTTTTTTTATAACACACCGTAGTTTCTAGAGTATTGGCAGAGTCCAACTTCACTCGCCGGTAAATTGGAGTGAAAAAATAACTAAACGTTAAAACCTTCTAACAATTGTGATGACAACTTGAGAGCAACAATGTATTACGTGGAGTGCTGTAGAGGTCAGATAGAAATACAGTATTGATAGCGATAGCGTCTTTAAGAGCATTCCCTTCTGACAGTAAGTGTTGGCTAGTGAATACTTCTCAGGGCCCAAATACACGCTTTGTTCGCGGTAAGTGAGTTGTTGGTCACCGTAATTTCTCCCATTAGAGCTCTTGCCCTCTTGATATAGGGATCTATGTCCTCTGTGTGAGTCATCTTGATGGACGAAAGTTCTCCCAGCTTTTTCAAATAGGTCTACTGGAGTGTAATCTTGAACGAGTTTGTCCAAATCTGATTAGCATATTGGTCGCCTTGAAAATGAATAATTAAGTTAGGTGCTATGGTCTTCATTAGCATGAGCTTACATTCTGCATTTTTTTGTTGCCAATCTCTTCTTTCTTGTGAATTGGCTACTACTGGGTCAAGCGGTAAATTGACCAAAACATCAGGGGTCCACTGTTTCTCTTCTGCAAAGCAGTGAAAAAGAGCCTTCCAAACTTTACAGGTATCGAAATCGTTTAGTATGGGTATACCCTTGTAGTGCTGGAGTGTTGGAGTATTCACTCTGTTCCTTGTTTGAATTGTCCAACATTGTGGGGTGCCCACAATTGTGCCCTTCTGATAAAAAGAAAAATGGTCTTCTATGCACGTGATCTGGGATAGTAATCTTTCATTTTTGGTTTTGTCTTGAGGTTTGAAACCTTAGGCTTTATGCTTCGTTTTGTATTTCTTCAAGGAGGCCGTATTATGTTTCGTGGTTTACTGCTAATGGTGTTCTTTGCAATGTTACGATTTGGAACCTCTCAGTATATGCTACCATTCTGTCAGGTGTAGTACACGAAAATCAAAGCAGTCATCAGCTACGAGCGGCACCTACCTTGGACTCAGGGTTTGTATGCATCCAACTGTAGACTACCCTGGCGTAATTTAAGACAAAGTCTATGATGGTTTGTGTTGGCATTACCATCTAGAGGCTTTCTTGATGTGGGTAACCTGGCAGAGTATGGTTCGTTCTCACGCCCTCTAGTAACATACTGAAGGAGGTTTTCGGATTTAAGTTGAGCTTGATTTATGGGTGAACACCAAGGTTGAACGCAGGTGTAGTCTAAATACGTTTAGAGGTATACGGATCTTTGCAAGGCTCATGTCGTTGCAAAACATGTCTACGTCTAAGAAGTAAATGAGATTTAGAGAAAAAAGTTGGTTGCCCATATCGAGTCTATTATTCTGCAGTTTAAAGGGTTATATCATGGGAAACACTTGACCTGTGTCACACCCGTTAAGAATTGTCACTCTCGATTTTCATCCTTGGTGTCTATAAAATATTTGGTGTGACGTCTAGCTTTAGGAATGGAACTTGAGTTTTCCCACAGCTATGGATCGTAGGTGACGGTAAAAATTCCGCAGATCTAACAGAAATTAATCTCGACTCTCGGCTATTCTTCATGAGTACTTATTCCGTGTTTATCTACTATTTAACTAGACAATACGGAGTGTTATTTACATTTTGTTTGTACAGCATACCGTAGTTTCTAGAGTTTTGACAGAGATCAACTTCACTCAACGGTAACTTGGAGTAAAAAAAAAGTTAAACATAAAAACCTTCTTACAATCGTGATGACAACTGGAGGGCGACAATGTCTGAAGTAGAGTGCTATAGAGGCCAGATAGAAATACATTATTGATAGCGATTGTACACAGGTGGCGTTGTTTTGTACAGAATGAACCTTAGGGCTTTACAACAATAGAGTAACTCTTATTGTAACAATGGTTTCTTACAGTAAGTGTAACACCAGTACTTTGTTGGATTTTTAGGTTGTTACCCCGGCCGAGGATTTGGTGCCGGCTGAGGGCCTTAGGGCTTCGGGCAGATGATCAGGAGTGGTTACGCTCGTTAAATCCTCTGAACCATTTAAACCCTTTGGATTTGGTGTTTGCTGGACTAACAAAAGCATGATTCCTAGACTAAAAGTATTAGGAATTGGTGCTGACTTAAATTATAAACATATTTGTGACTTTACAGGTAAGTAGCTTATCTATCCCAAAACAAATCTTGTTAAGGATTCCTGACAAGCTTTTCGGCCGTGTGAAGTCGTGATATCAAACGCCAAGTTCTTTAGCCAAGCTAATCCCACCGTGTAATAGTTCGAAGGGTAAATGAAATATATGAAAGTTGCTTACTGCACAATTTTCAATTATTCCATTTAACGTTTGAAGTCCCATTCGGTGGGATTAGCTTGGCAAAAGAGCTTGGCTTTTAATATCACGACTTCACACGGCCGAAAAGCTTGGCGGCAATCCTTAACAAGTTTTGTTTTTGGGTAGATATCAGACATTTTTGGTCCAAATTGCTGAAATCCATTTTTTCTTGGTAATTATGAGATGGAAACACCAATCTAGTTTTCTGGTCTATTTCTTTTTTTTTTACTTTCGTTAGATTTTGAGGCTGGCAGTCATCTTTTTTCATACGACTAGCATTTCTTATTGGGACTGCAAATGCACTGATTTATTTATGTTCAGTTTGGCATTGTTAAATAAAAACAATGATTAAAACAATATAAAATAATGAATTTGGTGGTTTAGAGGTCCGTAACCCCTGAACCACTTGACCAATTAGAAGAGGCCATATGAAAAGGGCAAATCTCCAGAGAAATATCTGTGACTTGGGCTAAGAACCAGCTTCATTCACAAGCTTTATTCACCGTATGGAAGAATTTATTTTCGTGATAAACAAAAAAAACGTTACAAGTAACCATTAGCAGTAATTAGGCAAATATCAATGTTATTCATTTCGGTTTTTTTCAACAAGAAAACGTTAAGCTGTGTCTCTGACAGTGACTTTTATGTTGTCAGGCGACCAAAGTCTCCCGATCAAACAAGTTTCATCTTTTTCTGTCACATTGTTATTTATCCTCAGATGGCTGAAAACAGCCAGACTACTTTAGCTGTAGAGACACAACGTGTCTAGTGGTCGCCATGCTTATATATATTATCAGGTTGTTATCGTTTATCTTGGCGGACGACACACTGGCGTGTGTCTTGATAAATGTTTAGCATGACCGAGAATTATTCTATGTGGAGAGGGAGCATAAGGTGGCAGTGGTTTGTGCCTGCCACAGGAGTGGATGCATCCCCAGAACATGCATTCCCCGAAAGGTACATCCCCAGAACAAGACCAAGAAAAACACCAAGAACAAGAACAAGAAGTTGTCTATTTGGCCCCTCTCTGTATCCCGGGTTTGGCTGAAATGAATTTCACAATTTTTGGACTGTAGACAGGCCTTGACTAGTCAAAGCTAGAGTCCAAACTTGGTTTAAATTTTTTTTAATTTTGACGGAGTTATAAGCTCTCAAAATTGAAAGTTTAACTCAGAAATGCTAGATCGACCCTTACTAACTAATAAATCGAAGCGTTTGCTGATTTGCGTTCAACCATCAATAATAAATAGTACGTCCATTTTATCAACAATGTTTGTTCCGTGTTAACTAATAAGAGTGATGATTATTTTTATCATAAGTACCGTTTTCCCGAACATGCAGAAAGAGGGCATTACAAATGATTGCAACTTTTTTTTAGTTAATGCCTCCCCAAACGTCAAACACCAAAAGGCACCTATTGGAATTAAAAGGGTGTTGAAGACCGAATTTCATTCGTATCTGTCGTATAAATTATTTTATATGAGCAGAATTAGTCAGTAGTCAGTATATAGTAGTCGGGTGAAACCAAAGATCTTGACGTACTTTTATCACATTGATGCAGTTTATGCGCTTGATTAAAATATAACTATTTTAACTATTTTATTATGTCAGGGCACAAAAACTAACCATTTTCAACAATTTCAAGCTGTTTCGCTGGATACGTTTTATTCGCACCACCGTGAAATACACTCAGTTCTCGTTTCTGTTATAGTACCAAAGCTAGAGGCCGCAATGCAACAATGCAAGAATTGACTTTCTTACAATGAACGCTGACAATTAACTTGGTGGCGGGCCACTAGCATGGTCCTTGATTATTTTAGTCGTGTCTTGGCACGTATTAAAGCCTGCAGGCGTTGTATTGTGTCTTACCGGATTACATTCCCAAGTAACATTAGATGATTGGCCCAACGTTCCCCAACCATTGATTACGTTGGCGACACGTTGGCAATGGTTAACCGTGTTGGCCCAATGTTGGTGCGCCTGCATCCTCGAGGCAGTCACATGGCCCACTGTAGGGCCTATCAATGAGTGCCAACAAGTAGGCATCCTTTCGTTGGGCCAACGTAGCGCTTTGCTGACCCTCCAACATGTTGGAAAGCCTTATCTGGGCCAACGTATTTCTTTATAGGCTCACCAACTCGTTGGCAATCCTTGATTGGGCCAATATACGTATTTATATGATCTATCAATGTGTTGGTCGTCCTTCATCGGGCCGACATATTTCTTTTTTGGCTTCACCAATACGTTGGCGGTTTTTTTTGGGGCCAAGGTATTTATTATCTGCTCCACCAACATGTTGGCAGTCCTTCGTTGGCAGTCCTTCGTATTTCTTTTGCTATTCCTTCAATATGTTGGCTGTAGTTCGTTGAACCAACGTATTTATTCATGTGCTGTACCAGTATGCTGGCCATCCTTAACTGGGCCAACGTATTTCTAATTTTGTTTCACCAGTATGTTGGCCGTTGTTCGTTGGGCAAATGTATTTCTTTTGCTGCTCCTTCAATATGTTGGCTGTAGTTCGTTGGACCAACGTATTTCTTCATCTCCTGTACCAGTATGTTGGCCATCCTTAACATCTCTGTAATGTGTGGTGCAGTGGCAACCCGGACCGCTGCACTGTGACTGAGGTTGGCGCTAATGACCAAGTTGTCGACGCGCCATTAAGCCTCAATCCCCCCCCTTAACTGGGCCAACGTATTTCTAATTTTGTTTCACCAGTATGTTGACCGTTCTTCATTGAGCCAATGTATTTCTTTTCTGCTCTTTCGATGGGTTGGCCTTCGGTCGTTGGGCCAACGTATATAATTTTTGTTCCACTAGTATGTTGGCCATACTTCATTGGGCCAACGTATTTTCTTTGAACTGCAACTAAGGTCTAATGTTTAGAAACAATTATTTAACGTAATTGTTAACGTAATTATTTAATGGATTGTTTAACCATAAGTAGCGTTACTATGAGTCTATAAGATTGTCCATAATGCTAAGCAGTACCTATGGACACACCGTACGCTCAAACTGGATTTTCTTTTGTGTGATTATAAAATCTTACTTCTGTGTACTGCACTAAATTGTTTGCATTTCTTTTATAGGTCATCAAATTACATCAATTACTTTTATTTATTTTCTACAGACTTGAAACTTCATTAAAATTTTACAATGAAAACTTCTTCTCCCTGCATTATTAGCTTTATATGCATAGTCTAACGTTATAATCACATCCGGTTCTGGTGGTGTAGTGGATCACGTCTCTGATTCAAGTACGAGAGGTGCAGGGTTCATTCCTGGCTGGTGGGCATCATGTTTTTTTTTTCAGAGAAATTTTTGTTTGTTAATTTAACAATGGTGCCCCAACGTTGGCAGGACGGAGTCGTGTCAACTGCTTTGACATCGTTGGCCCAGCGTTGGCTAAGTAACGTCAGCATGTTTGGGTTACAAACACCGCCCCGACATTGAGCCTATACGTTGGCTAAAACATTGGCGAATGAGACAAAATAAGGTTGGGCCAACCGTTGGGTGCAAACAATGGCCCAACAATTAACCATAGGCAATACTATGTTGGGCCAATTGTTGGCCAACAAATCAATGCTACTGGGGTTTGGAACATTTTGGATAAAACGAACGTAATCACGTGATGAATGGCAAAATTACAATGAAAATTATGGAAATAATCCCCTTATTAGAATAATTTTTAGTGTTAACCTGCATGTTTTGTAGTAACGTATATTATTTATTTATTAGGCTCTAAATTTACTTCGTATAGTCCTATTATTGGTATTTATTTGTATTTGCGCGAACAATCACCAATTAGTACACAGTCTGGCAGAGTGATACATTCCTTCGGAATTATTTGGATCGATTTCTACACGCACATGCAGGTGAAAGGGTTGTATTGCATCGATTGCAGATTCAAATAAAGGTAATACTACTGTTTCAATGCGTTTAGTTTTTCTGTAAAGTTGTCAATTTTAGTATAAATTTTTATTCAAAGGTTAGCACAAAATTATCTTGCATAGCTTACAATAACTAGTCACTGATGTGCTTCCATTGTTGTGTGTGCTTCGTAGGTGTGCAGTCATGTTGAATCAACCCACAAACACCGATCATCACCAACAATGAGTCTTTAAAAAAAACAACACAACAAGCCGTGGCATAGTTCAGTACGACATTTTATTGGGGTTCTTGCTGGTAGAGCAACGTACACCAAGACTTAAAAACGTGGTGTCCAATGGGTTCATTGTGGAAGATTCGGGGTGAAGCTTGCTGCAGTGTGGAAGGTATTTTTCTATTGCTGCGGTAATGTACATTAGCCGTAAATTTAGCATTCTCTTCATCCCAGTTATTATATAAGCGTTCAGAGCATGCACGAATCATCTTACATGCTCTAGCTCTTTTCTGGGACAGACGTGCGTCGTTTTCTCTCTACTGTGAATTATGTGCAGTACGGCCGTCTAATAAAAGGAACCGAACCAGAAACAAGAGGGATTGTTAGTATCTCTTCCCGGAAGCGAAAGACAAAGCAAAAGGTACTCTTCACCTGATTTACAAGACATCGCCTACTCTGCACGCCATTGTCAATCCTCCCCCCCCCATTGTCAATGGAAGTGAAAGAGTACCTGATTCGAAAACGAAGTCTCCTAATTTTCCAAGGAGTTTACTCCAACCGGAAGCGAAAGGAAGTTTCCACCGGAAGCAAAAGGAACTGCTAAAGGCATCGTGTGACCGGAACCGGAAGGATGTCTCCTATCCATTTTCTGGGTGAAAAACAGCAAGCGTCCAATCGTGAAGCTTCTTGCCTTAGGGCGAGCGTGGTTTCTCTCTGCAATCACTCTTTATTTCCATTATGGGACTGAGGAGGCAAGCGTCCGTCGGCACCTTCACCAAGTCTTCTTCCAGTACCTGATTTAATGAAGCAACATCGCGTTCTCATGTTCAGCTCGAACAAATGAAGAAGAAGGCTATATCTCCTGTTCCTGGCCCGGCACCAATTGGGATTTCACAACTCCAGGGAGGTTCCTGCTTGTCAAAAAGCATTCCAATTTCAAAGTAGACAGGATTGTCGACGGTAAAACCTTCTCCAAACCACAGCATTTTAAAGTCTTAATTTCTGGCGAAATCCTCACTCCAGCTTGCTGTGCCAAAACCTTTCAGTACAGTTAAACATCATGTCCATCGCAGCCAAACAACACGGTTGTGCCTCAACTTTCGATTGCTTTGCCAGCTAGCCCTGACAGCTCTCACATTCCTGCAGCAGCTGCTACGTCTTAACAGGTGCGGACCACTTCAGCCGATCTTCAATGTCCAATGGACATCAAAAACTTTTACGATCTTCGAAAGTTCTTCTTCTCAACAGTTTGTTTATCATCCAAAGAAGAAGTTGCAGTACAAGACAAACTCAAACCTGTTAAACTCTTCTTTTCAATGGTAATTAGTCAATCAAAAGCATTGGAAAATGTTCAGCAAAGTTCGGTCCCTACTTATGACAAGCTAACAGGCAAGTACTCAAAGCTCAGGTCAAGATTAAAGGTCAGAGAGACCTCTCACCACTCAAGTTAACACCTGCAGTGCCATGGAAGCTTTCTCCATTGGACCAGTCCACCTTCACGACACCACTTTACACAAAATCTCCCAAGGCTCCACGGATCCTACATAAATGCAAGAGGACTCCTCATGACCCTCGCTTCTTCGGCAAAACATTAGACCTCTCGAAGACATCATTGTGGTTTCTCCAGGAGCAGGCGGCTGTTATATCGGCTCAGATGTCCCGTCCGATTGAAGCACGGAACGTCTCACACTGCAAAGAATTCCCTATAGCAGCTTACTATGCAGTTCGGTAATGTCAATCTCCGGATCCCACCCCACCTGAGCCTGAGGAAGAATTTGTCCCCACTGCCACATCAGATGCAAACTTCCCCGCCATTGTCAAATAGACCAATCCTGAAGTTGATGCTTTTTAGTCTGTCGTCTCTAAGCAACTTAACCTTAATCAGTGCTGTTCACACAAGGAGTGCATCGTTCATCTTTCAAGCATGGCTGCTAAACCAAAGGCTTAAGTTCTTGTACTTCTTGTCTTTCTCGTCAATGCTTTTACAAGACAAATTCGTTACACGTTATAATTGACATCAATTAATTCCTTGTGGGCCGTTTTCTCATCAATGTCTGATTACACCTTTCTCATCTCACACCTGTAATTTTTGCCTCCTCCATGCCGTAAAAAGGCTATGTTCGACACATAATAAATCTGCTTGCTGACTCCAAATGTGTATCATCGCGTAACATACGAAGATCCTCTTACAGTCACCTGCGATTTCTAACATCGTTACCAGCGTTTATCATTCTTTTTCAGGATCTGTCCCTCGCTTTCACACCAACGCATGACAATATAGTTTCTGCCATTCTCTCTCCATTCCTCACGACTGCCCATCATCAAGCTGAGATTGGCCACACTGTAAAAAATACATCACCTTATTGCTGATTGAACTGGATGTGAATTGTTCTCACATTTACATCTTTTCAGAACCTTTCTACCATGTAAGACACGGCAAGATTGTGGACAACCAAGACCAATCATGCTTTTCCTAAGTGGTATCATAAAGGAAAGCACTTAAGAAAAAACAACCGGCAATGTACCGACACGCTTCTCATTCTCAAAGAGTTACATGCACGTCCTGTTGAGCAATCAACCACTTTCCTTTTATTATACAATACAGATGGCTGTTGTATCATTCATTTCATCTTTGCACTCAGATTCTGGCTCAACCCCAAAGTTCTACTGCACTCTTGATTCAAACTCTGAAGAGGGCCTCCTTTCGTCGACATTGTTCTCACCAGAAAAATCATCGAGAGTTTCCTTTCCATCCACGCCTTCTGCAGCACCAAATTCAAGGAATCTGCACCAGCAACATATCACTGACTTTAAACTTTTCCCGTCACACCGTCATTTTCCGTCATCCTGTCCTTTACGACTTTTCTCTAAAACCAACGCCAAAAGCGAAGACCCTCAATAAGAACACAAGGCAAACCTGGGACGCTCTCAAACTCTGCAGAATCGTTTGCAAGATGACAGATGAAGGCAGGACATCAATGTCAACAATTGAAACAACACCATTTGTAACATCTATAACGTGAAACTTGGAGGGCTTCAACTGTAACGCCGTTCGCAGCTTAATTATCAATAGGGTTTCATGACAGCAATTTGCAGAGATGGAGTGACAAGCAACATGTAAACTCCGTTTGAATGCGATTCTTGACACATTGTGAACCTTCATCACCACTTTTCATGCGCCACAATGAAGCGTCAAAACATTAAAGGAGAAAAAGGAAGATGGAAAACATTTCAACATGAAGATTGAAAACTAAGCCAAAAGGATTATTTGGGGTCCAAAGAGCCATGCCCATTTTTATGCAACTGCAATGCTGTCTCCTCAGTTGAATTCGTTAATCACGGGGTGAATAAAAGAAACGAAGACAATTAAACAAACCCCGACGACTTCATACCATTGTCTTTAATCTGCCAAGGTCACCAGAACAAATTGGAATTTTTCCTATGCTTTTCCATCATCTTAAACGCCTGACCAAAAAATAAATAAAACTGCACCTTCAATTATCATTGGAAATTCACGTTAAATGGATTAATCTAGAGTAAATCAAACAACTACATAGTTTGTAAAATAATCATAAAAAAAATGCATAAAAAACCACGATGACGAAGGAAGAAAGAATGATTGTAATTCTTACAGAAGAAAGAAAACCCAATCATCTAATTGGTTTGTCATTTGACCAAGTCAAAGCATCACAGGTTTTTCTTGTCATCCAGGGTCCCAACGTTGTAACTACGTCACAGCCTCGCCAACGTCTATAACCACACCAGCAATCTACGTAGAAGATTTCTGCAGGGGTGATGTTCTTCAAGTTGCAGAAAAATTGTTTTCACCCAGGAAACATGATCTCAACACGCCTCCCTCCCCGTTCAACCTGTGCATATCCACTAATTTGCGAGTGGGGAAGGTAACTAAGCAAAGCAAAGTTTGATGAGCCACAATTACGCGTATCCACGGCATGGTAACTCTAACCCCCCAAAAAGATGAACAGAATGATCTCAGAGTCATCCAATCTTTAAATCAACACAGATGTTACACCATACTCCACAGTCGAAGCTTTTCCTCTGCCAAGAAACCAATTCATCTTTTCTGCAGAACTATTAACCAATCCAATCTTGTTCAAGATCTTCACCCAGCTTAAAAAATGCCATGTGACAATGCGCCAATTCGATATACTACTATCGTCATCACCTTAAAATCAGGAAAGTTGAATCATCAGATGTTCTCCTGGGCCCTGCCCTTTTCCACATTTTACTTCCAAGCTAACACGTTGAGATAAAGAGAATTTCCACAAAAGTCTCCACATGCAAAGACTAGAGAAACAATCCCTTCCGTTGCATGAAACAGTACAAATGCTTCAAACGTCACTTTCTACAAGCAACAACCACTTTATTCTACAGTTTTAAAAGCTCTACAACTGCGGGGTCTCAAACGAAACGGTGGAACACATCACAGACCTTCAACCATTGCTTTTTTTTCCACAACCCAAGAACATTTTTCTGTCTAGGTCTTCTCCAGGATTCTTCGAATCCTGAAGGAATCCTCCTAAACTCCACCAAGAAGCAACTGTCGTCTACTTCACAGGGCAATCGTCTTCAATAAAGAAACACCACAAAGCTCAAAGGGAAGTCGTAAATGAATTCCGATCCTCCATATTATCATGCATACGCCACGAGCACGTCCAGTTCCTCTTGTCCAAACTGTACCGGCACATGCATCCATGCATCCATGCATTTCCTGCCAAATCACCATCTGCCAGGCCATTCACTCTAAAATATAAATGTACCACGATACATTTAAAAACAAAACATATTCAGTCAAACAACATCATGAAGAAGAACGTTATGGATCTACAGGAAACAGTTCGCCAATATATCTTCTCCAAGTAATTACACAGGAGCCAGAAGCCATCCCACATATCTGCCTCCCTCAAAGCTGCACCTTCAGGTACACGATTCTGTAACAATATTACGGTGCATTGTGCCGGTCTTCACTTCACCCTCCTTCACGATCAAGATCCTTTGACACTTGGACGTTACCAGCTGGGACCCATCATAACCACAAGAAGCCTAGTCCAGCTCCCTCAGCACCATCAACAAACAACGGCCCTTATCAGGGTCACCAACTCAGAAAAGAGATCCAAATTCTCTGTTCCGTATATTTGAAAAAGTGCTAAAGACTGCACCTTTTAGGGGACCAGCTCCTAACCCATGGGGAACCTGTCATGTGGTGCCCACCACCGTATTGTTTGGGTCTACTGTAAATGTTAAATTTACAGGTATTGTATATTTCTGTAGCAATAGAAAGGTAGAATTGTCGGCTAGTGGCTAAATTTTGTTTCTGTTGCATAGGCAGAAATAAATATTACCTGTGCCCACCCGACCTCCCCTCTTTCATCACCTCCTGAGAGGCATTTTAAAAGAAATAAAAGATGAGTCTTACATGCCTTCTGCGCTTATATACTAACTAGGGGGGGAGAGAGCATGCAAACTTTGGGGTTGAGTTGGTGATCTGTTATTTTAATCTCTAGAGCAGGGGTGGGCAACGTTTTAAGCCTGCGGGCTACATCTTGAAAAAGTAATGGTAATAAGGGCCGAGCCCTTAAATGACGACTGTAAAACCACTATTATGTTAAATTAACAGTCAACTATATGCTATACACCAAATATATACTTGACCTTTCGAGTTGTCTAATTCGTTCGCTTGTAAATGGAAGAATTCAATTTTTACACGGAGTTTTGTTTAAAACTCACCTGCATGCGACATATTTTAAGCCTATGGATGACACAACCCGAGCCTGTTGCAACAAGTTTTTTTAAGTTGTGGCGGGCCGGATTAAGGGGGTTGCCAGGGGATGCCCATGACTGCTCTAGCGAAAAATGAATTCGAGAATAAGAATGCTAAATTTACTGGTAATGTACATACATTGCCGTTTATGCAATAGAAACAGAAATTAGCCCCTACAGAAATTAGCCCCTACCTGGCAATTCTCCCATATTTAACTAAACGATTGTAACCATTTATGGAAAGAGCATGGTGGGTAAAAACAACCATATCGGCAAATGAAGAGCCGAATCCCTCCAGTACGGCATGCCACTTTTATTAAAACCGGCTATTTCGGCCGCAATAGTAGCCATCCACCATGGTAGCTACAAGTAGGGGGAGGTAATCTAGCATCTTGTGCAGTTCATTTATCTCAAAGCTAGTATATCTAATTTAGCTTGTATCTAGAATACATAATTTTTCTTGTTCCTGGCGTGTTTCATGTATTGCAATCTTGTGCACCACACGTAGCCTATCTCGTATCTCATGCATCTTATTTATCTCGCAAGCTGGATCCTGCTTCAGCAACTGCTATGCATCACCGTCCTTATTTGTCGTACCAGAAGACCCTTCGACCATTTCCTCTGGTCAAGACAACAGCCTTCATCATGTGTTACCATCCAAAGACTAACGATGGTTCACCTGCCATCATGTTGGCAACCGGACGACATCATCACAACCAGTTTCCGTATCAGCTTTTATCCAGTCCCTCACTGGGGCCACGGACCCCAACGTTTAGGCCAAAATTGCCGCTCTTCGCATGTATCATCGCCCTTCACGCTTTCGTCCTTGGAAAACATCATCATCATGCCCTGTTCGATGACAAGGAACGTTCTGGTCGTCCATTATCCTCATCCTTTCGTCGAGTGAACATCACACCTTTCATTACCGAACCATTCCAACACCACCTGCTCCTTTGGGACCAGATCTGCTCCCCGACCTTTCTCATCCAACAGCAACCGCTTCAAATCCTAGCAAGGCTCGCCTTTTCCTAAAAAAATGCCCTCACGCTATTTCATCGGACACACTGTCATTCTCTGGTCTTTCATTAGTTTCTTCCAAGCCTGTCAGTTACGGCAGCTAATCCCAAGGCATCATCGACATTTGGCAATCCATGGAACAACCGTTCCTTACATTGCAGATTGTTCAATCGATGAAGGGGAAGGTAGGCTACAACACCACACCTCAGCCGGTTGTTCACTCAGCATGCTCGCTCTTCCCTCCTGTATTTTCGTCTGCCACACTGGATCTTGACCTTTCCTCACGTGACTCAACTGTTGCTCTCACAGCTGCCTCCTCAGGATTACTCTCTTCACCGCCAGCCTGTAGTCTCCTCTCCGAGTCCTGGCTCCCGACTATTTTCCACCTCCTCACACTGTCATCCCAGCGGTCATCGATGTGTGATCATCTGACTGTCGTCTCTGCATGTCGTGGCTGTCTTTTTATGCGAAAGCAGCCTTTCATCTTCACTCTCACTCCAACAACGGCCTCCTAGGGAAAGCCCTCTGCCTGCCCTTTTTCTCTCCATGATCCATCCTTCTGCTGACCTGTTGTTTTCTCTCCAGGCCCCGTCGTCTCCTGCCGGCCGCTTCTGCTGACTGTCATTCCTGTGGTCATCAGCATATGTTCATCCACCGAGTCTTGGAGACTCGAACACCTTGCAAACTATCCAAATCAGCCATCATTCCAGCATTCTACAGCAGTAATTGGTGACATACCTGAATGCCTCCTCTGTCCAGTGCGTACTCAACTTCTGCAAATAGAGGACTGACAACAATGAACTTCACACACGTCGAAAACAGCTTTTCATCCTTTCCAACAGTGATTTGAATGAATCTCTGCAAGAATGATCGCAACTTGAATCAAGACAGTCTTCGTAAACTGCCACGCAGCCCTAAACATCAACTGTACCAAGAGTAGCAACAAGGTTACTACTCATGAGCTGTGGGCCACCTCTACGTCAGGGGTTTTCTACAGCAACATCCCGATCCCTGGGATTCTCGATGTGCCTCTTAGTGAACACACATCATTCCTCACACCACTCCAGGAAGAAGACCATGCGACCCAATGTACCGCAACATGGTAAGACAGAAGCTGGGACTCATATGCAGTCAGATGTGTCGTCAAATCCCTTAAACACCAAACAGCAGAACCGAGACCACGCCCAGGCATAAGATACATTCATCCTGTTTCATGTGTGATCCATACGGAGCGAAGTTTCTAACTATTTGGAGGAGCCAGCTTGTAACCCTGTGGTACCCAGTAGGTATTGCCCACCACCATTTTTGACGTGGTGTACTCATAAATTCTAAATTTATATTTTCGAATGCCACATAGAAACATTAAAATGCCGGTTGCCAACAGCAAATTTTTGTTTCTATTTTCTAACCGACAATATACATTACTCTTGAGTCACCACCACGACATATTGAGTGGAGTAAAAGATGACAACCAGTCGCACTTCAGTGCTTTTATAGGATGGGTGCGCATGCGCACTTGGGTTATGAGCTGGCCTGCTCTAAACAACTTAAAACCTGTAGAGAAGACGCATCTGAGAACAAGAATGCAAAATTTACAGGTAATGTATATTTTCGGTTTGGCTATAGAAACCAAGATTAGCGGGTGGCAGCCGGCAGTTTAATGTTTCTGTCGTACGGTAGATTTTAATTTTTGGTTTACCACCGCTGAGACAGAAATATTTAGTTTTTATAAAGGAGAAGCTAGAGGAATTCGGTCCGCCATTTTGACTAAACGTAAAACTGTGCACCTTCCGTTACAATGACCGTGTGTTTAAATTGTTAATGTGCTGGTATGCCTGTTTGAATCTGAGTGCCATAATACGAAGGTAAAAATATAATCATTAAGTTATAAAAAGTGTTTTTTTCTAGTTAGATTTCTACATCTGGAACAACGTTCACGCCAGATACGTGTAGCCGCCCTTGCAAATTTCAATTCGGTAAATAAATTTAGCTACGGAATGAGTCGCTATTAGTGTAACAAATTACCAAGTCACCCACATTTCCATAACCCACTAACCCACTAAAGAGCTTGACTTATTGACCACGAATAATTCACTGATCCATACTGAACTATGGTTTTGATTGATATAGTTACTTTAGCTGTCGGTTTACCTAACAAATCGGGAAATGGAATAAACAGTGACTGCAGCGACATATTTGCCATTAACAGTACTCTTCCTATTTATGCATAATTAAAAAATGTGTATAAAAAATACCCTTATGGTTTATTTATTATTACATTCACTAAAAAAGGAAATCGGTTGAGCAGACTAGCAACGATTTTGTCCGTCTGTCCGTCTGTCCGTCGCCGTTTTGAACACCGGAATGGTACAAGATAGACAAACAGTTTTCACAATTAGATTCAGCATCAAAAAATTCATTTAAGAAGACGGAAAATAAAACATTGTTGCTTCCTTATAGCTAATAGGCTTACTCATGGGATCGTCGGAATTAACCACTACAGGAATACACGCAACCGAAAAAAAACAAAAGGATTTCGTTACGACACACATTAACTTCATTTAAAATAGTCTCGCTACCGTGTTCATGGACGTGTGTTCACTCTCGAACCAAATTCTCTGTTAGCTGCTAGTTACGAAATTAAAACTAAAAGTAAAAAAAAAATTAGGCACAAATGCTGAAAACTAGGCCTTAAATCATGTTGTTAGGGGTACGTCAAGTCTCCGCCCAGTGTTACATAAATGAATAAGCATACTATTGAACCAGTTTTCTGTTTGCTGTTTCTTACGAAACTAAAATGGCTTGTAAAAATTAGGCCTAAAAGCTACACATTTTTAACCAGCAATAGTGTTGGGTACTACTTTTAGATTTTATAATAGATACCATCAAAACAAAACTTGTTAAGGATTGCTACCAAGCTTTTTGGCCTGTGAAGTCGTGATATCAAACGTCACGCTCTTTCGCCAAGCTAATCCCACTGAGTAATAGTTCGAAGGTTAAATGAAATATTTGCAAATTGCTTACTGAGCAATTTTCAATTATTTCATTTAACGTTTGAAGTCTTAATCGGTGGGATTAGCTTGGCGAAAGAGATTGGCCTATTTCGACCGCACACGGCCGAAAAGCTTGGCGGCAATCCTTAACAAGTTATGTTTTGGGGTAGATATCAGAATTTTTTGGTCTAAATTGATGAAATCCAATTTTTTTCTTAGCAATTATTACGTAGAAACACCAATCTAGTTTACTGGTCCATTTCCTTTTTTTTTTGGCTTTCGTTACATTTTGAGGACAGCAGTCACCTTTTTGTATAAGATAGCATTTCATATTAGTAATGAAGACGAACAGGTTTATTTAATGTTAAGTTTGGCATTGTTGCATAATAACAATGTTTAAAACAATGTAACACAATCAATTTGGTCGTTTGGAGCTCCCTAACCCCTGAACCACTTGACCAATTAGAAAGGTCAATATGAAAAGGGGGGGATTGAGGCTTAATGGCGCGTCGACAACTTGGTCATTAGCGCCAACCTCAGTCACAGTGCAGTGGGTTGGGTTGTCACTGCACCACACGTTACAGAGATGTTATTCAAACCCCTAATCCCCTTAACCCCTAATATGAAAAGGGCACATCTCCGTAGAAATACCTATAAAATGAGATAAAAACCAGCTTTATTCACCGCATGGAAGAATTTATTTACGTGATGCAAAAAAAGCGTTACCAGTAGTAGTAAGTAATTAGGCAAATATCAACGTTATTCACGTCGTTTTTTCAACAAGAAAACGGTAATAGGGACTTTTGTGTTGTCAGGCGACCAAAGTCTCCCCGATCCAAAAAGTTTCAGCCTTTTCTGTCGCATTGTTATTAAAAGTTTCCACATAGCTGAAAACAGCCAAACTCTCTTTGCTGTAAAGACACAACGTGTCTAGTGGTCGCCATGCTCATATATATATTTTATCTGGATGTTATCGTTTTTATCTTGGTGGGCGACACACTAGCGTGTGTCTTGATAGCATTGTTGTCTGCACTAGTGTTGTTACTGATGGTGCACTATTGCTGTTTTTTAATGATCACATTGGCCCTTAACAACAGTAATGCACTGACAGTATTATTATTTGCTACTTCATCGTAGTTGACTGGCATGGTTAGGGAAACGGCTCACACGCTAGATGATTTTAGTGTTACGATAAAAAAAAATAAGGAAACGGAAATGACAGTAAATTATTGCAAACAAGCGACCCTGTACCTAACGGAAAAAAAAAGAATGGTACTTTTTAGAGGGCACAGCAAAAAAAACATACAGATCAAAACATAATTGTAACAAGTATGTTTCTAATTTTTAGCTATGGCCAAAATAAAAACAAAACACATCATAAATTAAAAGTTATACTTTAATGTATTTTATTTATAAAAACGACAAATTCAATATTTAGTACTGGAGTACTAATGCAGTGGCACTAATACACGATAATAGTTTTTAACAATACATATTCACCATATATAAACAATGACCAGTATAATACCAAAGATTAACAGAATTGAAGTTTAGTCAACTGGACTTTGGTAACCTGATCAGTTAGTCATTAAGGGTCAGTGGGTGGCTCCAGGTCAGTAAATAATATGGGTCTAGCCTAGAAGCTCAGTGATCCACGCGAGAAAAACTGGACACCCATTACCCGTGATCCATTTTATTTTTAGTTCAACTATCAAGTATGCCCATATACCGAATACCTCCGTTACCGAATGTGCGTTAAGCAAAGCATTCTATTATTGTACCCAATTTTTCACTAAATTGTTTGTAATTTATTATAGTACATGATGAAGAAAACTCAGTGATTCGAACTAGAAAAACTGATCACAATAAAAATAATAGTTTATTTTGATATAGTCAACTCTATAGTAAAAATACACTTTAGTAGAATAAAATTGTGTCAAATGTTGCCTCAATACTAACAAATTGGCCCCAATTCAGGTATTGAACTTAACAAAAATGTAGGCACTTACTTTTTTCTGTTTCACTGTGTATTTGCATTGAAGTCACATTTTCAATTCATTTGTTACTTTTAGGCATTCGGTCTTTCCAAGAAGTGAATTGGCTAAGCAGAAAACCATGTCACAAGGTCAAAGAAGAAAAACGAGTTTAAGAAGATCAAGAAGAACGCTTTAAAAAATATTTTTTTAAAGGAATTACTGGTCATGGGTATTGTTGACGACATTTTGTTTATGTAGTACAGAATTAATAATTTGTAATACTCTTATTTTCTGCAAGTCTTGTCTGAATTATTTCAACTAGCACTGTAGTTCTTAACAGTTCAAAACGAAAATGCTTGCTAACGTTTCCTGGTATGTCATGATTTATTTACTGTCGAATAGTAACGATAAAGGGCTTTGCTTGATAACCAATGCTACAGTAAGCAATACCAACGGAAGTAGGAAAAAACATGATGACATCTTGGAAGAAATAGTAAAGTACAGCCTTTTAAAGCAGTTTCGCTCATATCTTGAATGGATTCAAATCAGGTCGTAAGTAAGTGGTAGTAGGAGAGAGTTTATTATTTTGACACTCAAGTTTATTATCTTGACCATGTTGGGTTAGAATTGACTTCCCCGAACGTGAATCGAATAAAGGAAATCTTTGAAGGCTTCAATGACAAACGAAGCCTGCAATGGTTGCTACTATGTAGTGGGCTATAGAAGCAATTAAAAACTGGAAATACATCAATATTTATTACTTGGTCATTATGCTATTGTTTTTACCTTGGAGTTTCAACCACACAGCACGCTTTCTCACTAGTATCTTATCATGCAGGAATTGCTAGAAATATCTTAGAAAGATAAGTTATCCACAATGTCATACTCCTAACTTGAAGTAAGTTAACTTGTTTGCTGACAGGAAATGTTTAGAGTTCTTTATGCTTCTTTTACGTGAATTAAATTTTAACTAGAGCTTAAAAAAATTAAGAATTCTAAATTTTTCTGTCAGTGAGCAAGTCAACTTACTTCAAGCAAGAATTACGACTTTGTTCATAATGTGTCTTTCTGAGAGACATCTAACCTTCCCTGCTGCTAAGTTGCTATAATTAGCAGGCTTGTTGTGTGGTTACAACTCTAGTTAGAATTTATTACAAGTTACAGATGTCACGTTCATAGCATCATTCTAAAACTAGTAGTTACGTTTGCCAGACTACCCACGTACGTTGCAATGTGGTAAAGTGATAACCCAACACTTTTTACATTCATGGAATGTTCAAAACTGCACAACAAAATTCTCACTGCAAATACCAAAAGCGACAACAAAATTATCGCCGTACGCACCAATGCAACATCAAAATGTTCGAGATGATATAATGTTGCACTAAGCAGTACACCAAGCTAAGCCTGAAATCGTCCATCAACCACACTTTTTCTGGGTGGTATGAAAACTATTGTATTACAGAACGCATCTAGAAGCGAAACCTACACAATGTGAATACAAGGCAGTACAAAAAAGACAAAATAGCTGAAACAACCTCGTAAATGAACTTCCACACATGCCCAGATAAAAGAAGATAACACCATTCATTACATTCTGTTAAAGATTGCCTTGAAACTCGGAAGGGAAAGATCACTTACCATCAAATTGAATGATGATCCAAAGCAATACACATTTCTCACTAAAAAGAAATGATTTTTCCAAAAGTTTTACCGCATCCGAATAACTTTTTAATTGGTGTATTTAAACGATACTTTGGAAATCGTAATTGACGAACATGCTAATGGAATGCAAATTCTTTGGTCCTTCGTGCAATTCTCGTGCATTGGCCAGGAACTGCGTGACGGCGCAAGTGCTCACGGAGTACAAAACATTTTGGGCTACCATTTATGTTAGCGAGTTCACGGTTTGCAAGGTTTGCAAAGTTGTTTTTCTTAGTCTTAGTTCTTTGAAAAGATGTAACACTCAACTCCTCTATCCAACTGGAAATTTTAAAATTATCACCTTCACTTACGGGCTACCCAGATGGTCTTAGGGTATTTACATTCCATCAACGTATGTGTTCCTTTTGTCAGAAATGATTCCTAAAGTCTCATTTACCAACACCTGTTTTACAAGTATTACTGGCGTGGAATCCAACTTTTGATACACTATTACAGACTACCCTTTTACTGCCCTTGTACGATAAACTATTCACGAGTTCTTAAACAAACTCGATTGAGCTATCACCAATGTGGGAGTATTGGGTGACAATTAACACTACACTTGAATTTACACAAAACACCCACGATTGTCTCAGAAGGATTATTTATTCAGCACAATGTATCCAAACACATGATATGCTGAATCCACAACTCATCCAACAAACTGACGAATGTTGAAATAAATCCCAATTTTGTTAGTCACAAATGTTATGAACACGTAGGCTGAGTTTAAGTTATATTAGAAATTTAAACACGAATTTTAATGTTTTCAAACTTCACTTTAACCTGCTCAACCAATGCTCTTGAGTGGAGTTTAACAACTCCCCTAGTACGCTGCACAAAGTAAAAATAACTTTAAATTACACAACATGGACTCCTGTTCTAGAGCTCCTACATGGAGACTAACATGGAGGTTCTCTTCCTGACCATCCCCTACTGAGCTGGTGCACGGCTGCATGAGTGCATACGTTCCTGGCAGTAGTCCGTCTTGAATACTAAGAGTTCGAATCCAACATGTCCAAGGCAGCAAAGTGACCAGCCATACTGCCTAGCTACAGCAGACCTAGTGCTGACCTATGGAAGATCGACTTAAACTCTTCTGATATTGACACAAGAGAAGATGTCCACAACCTAACAAAAAAAATTCAAGCACTCATTTCGCCAGAATCCTGAGGGCCTCTTGAAAGCCAATCAGATTACGAGTGTCCTGATAGCATGCAATAGCGCTGAAGCTTAACACCAGCAGGGGGTAAGGGTATATTAAGGATTAGACATACACGCATTACCCCTACATGGTCAGAAGTTATGTCATCATTTCTCCATGACTGGAACCGATGTCATCTTCACGTGGCCAGAACTAATGTATTAGCCACCAAGTGATATAATCCCAACACACAACATCCCTGAGGTCATTCCAACGCGTGTGACCTCACCCAAGGACACCTACCCAAGTGAAGTCACACCCAAGTGAAGTCACATTTCTGTGTCGTCGTCCTGCAGTCTGGGTGTGTAAATTCTATCAAACTAATATTTTGAAAATCCAGGCGAACAACTGGTAAAGTTCCTCATTAAACTATATCACCTGACTACACACCTGGTCTTCACCTTGATGTCTGTCTGTTTTTATTTTACTTTTGATGTCCATTTCCTCGTTATTAAGTTTTCCTACTGCTAAATTAAAAACTTAATCTTTTAATGTTGGATGTCTACCCCATGTCCACTGTTTTTTATCCCCATTTCCACTTGAGATGTATAAGTTGTACCAAAGTATGTTTAAATGCTACGTGATGTGGATGATGTTTTTAAAATGGCGGTCATTTCCACACCACTGGTCCACACTCATGACGACACCTCACGTCACAATGCCCTGGGATGTGTAAGTTTTGCCTTGTAAATTCTTGTGTTGATGTTGATCAAGATATGTAAATTTTACCAATCATACGTAAATTCTACGTGATGTGGATGGTGTTTTTACATGGTGGATACCTAATCCCCATCCCGACATGATGTCACCCTACGTGACCTCCACTCCAAATGATCCACAGCAAGTCTGAAAAAAATGATACCACTTCTTTAACAAATTCTTTAAAATTCTGATTCCTCTGCCTAGTGGCTGTTTAAACCTTCCCATCGTGACTTCCTCATAAGTAGTGTACAAATCTAATATTGTGATAGCCCCCCCCACTGCAGATAAGGAAACCTAAAGAAAACCTCTCTCTCTTAAGTACACATTGCCTCAAGTAAACCTCCCACTCAAGTAAACCTCCCACTCAATTAACCAGCCCTCTCAAGTAAACCCCCTCTCCAGTACACCTCACCCTCAAGTAAACCTCCTCCACTGACTAGATTTACGAGAGAGAGAGAGAGAGATTTATTGGATGAAAGATTAAGTTTACTTGACTTTCGACCCCTTCAAGTAAACCTTCCAACTAACTAGCTTTACTTGAGCAACGTCATGGAAGGTTTACTTGAGAGGGGAATCCCCTGGGGGAAATCCTGGGGTAAACCCTGCTCCAGGTTTACTTGAGTGACGTCATGGATGGTTTACTTGAGAGGGGAATCCCTCCTGGGGGAACTCAGCTCCAGGTTTACTTGAGTGACATTAAGCCTTACTTGAGTGACATCAAGGTTTACTTGAGTGGGGAATCCTCTTCTGATGCAATGTGGGCAATATTTTTCCTATATAAGCAGGGCTTGAAAAAGAGTAACTCACTCCCCACAAGTCGAATGGCCTCCCAACCTTGGTGCAGTTTGGGAGGGCTACATGCACCATATCAGTAGGGAACCAGCATATTGTTTTTTTTAACCCAAAATAATTTTGATTTAAGAAGGGATAAAAAAAAAGAAATGGATTCCTGTTATAACATTCTCACCGGTAAAGACTCTGACTTGATCATTTGTCTGAAAACACCCATTCATTAGGACTCTACAAAAATTTACAAATTGATTCTACTTAATGTACACACGTATAACAGCATACACAACATTAGTTCAAAAAATAATGAAATTCCGTACACTACAGATGCTGGTGCATCTTGGCAGAAAGTGATAGTCACTCCGGGGGTTAACGAGATTGAAGATTTTAATAAATTTCTCATTTCATCAATAGATGGAAATGGGCACAACAAGGAATGGGCACAACAAGGAAGCAATTTTTTCTTCTTCTGAATCTAAATGCTTTTAGGACCAACTTGATAATTACTGTTCCGAACTATGGAATATCATTTTCTGGCAACAAAAGATTATCACATGTCCTGGTATTTGACTTGGGAATCTACGTGAGACGTAAAGAAAATCAAAATACTATCCACATTCTGGGCGCAAATATAATTTTTGTGCACGTCGATGCCATTGGCAATTCTTACCTAAACAGCAACACTGAACCCACTTTATATTTCTTTTATCCCAATTCACCCCCTGCTTTAAAATCATAGTCCCCTCATAATTTAATTTATCTTCCAGTTAGTACCAACTTAATCAGAAATATTAGAGTTCAGCTCACATCTCGAGCCAAAGAGCCATTGGATTAAATGGAGAGACTGTCACGGTGCGATTTCATTTGAGATCATTTCATTTTTAAAAAGAGATAAAATGCTCGTATTTGGGGGAAAAGGGAAAGAACTCTCTTAATTTTAACTCTAATAATGAAAAAAGCGGTTTGATGCCCAGAAACAAAGTTTTCATCAAATTTTTAACAACACCCAGAAAATGAGTGAAGACTACTTAGAAATCAACAAACCTTTGGTGTACGATTCCTCCGTCGAATCTTACGCCCACCACGAATATAACGCTATTCTTGGCACTAATCGCAACAATGTAAATACCGAAATCCGCATACACTTGAAAACCAAGATTTATTTCTGCACGTTTCCAACAGTTACCTCCTCATTAAAGGGAGGTTGCTGAAGAACGATGACTTGGCATATGCTGACGCTGATGTAGCGGCGTTGATTAATAATGTTCCTATTTCCTGTTTTTTAATATCAAATACCATTTAGTTGATAAACAAGTCGATGAATTAAATTATCCTGGTTTTGGTTCTTTAATGAAGGGGCTACTCACTTATGGGGGGGGGGATTGAGGCTTAATGGCGCGTCGACAACTTGGTCATTAGCGCCAACCTCAGTCACAGTGCACTCACTTATGGCTCGGGAGAGCAACCGGCTTTGGTCAGCCAGTGTTGGGCGTTGGATAGTCCCACTTCTGTCAGCGCTGAACCAACAAACAATGCGGGATTCAAACCGCCACACTTGTCTATCATAGTAGAAACAACTCCCAGGGGAAGCTTTACCTTTGCCATCCCTTTGAAACACATCATGCGATTTTTCGAAAATTACGATAAGGTAATTATTGAACTAAAAACGTACCAGCTTGCATGGGAGCTAGTAATACAAATGCCATCTTCAAATCCACGGCTGCGGCTAATCGCAAAGTCGTTCTGAATAGCATTTCTTGGCATATTTCCCACGTCACGGCATTGGACGAGCAAAAACATATACTTTGCAATCTCATCGACCACTGAGCCGCCGTGGATTTAGGATTTAGGGACTGGAATTACGATAGATGCGAATTCCTTCAAAATACTAGCTTCACCTGGTGCGTGCTAAGTACTTCTGCAGCTGAAAAACCTTGGTGGTTAGTACTAGATTTTCAAACTAACAGACAGGATTCTTTAGCTAAAAATCCGGTCGTGTTCGACCAGTGCAGTCTGATAAATACTCACGTGATTCTAAAATATCCATTTCTCAATTACAACGCTGATTTTGCCACTGGAGAGTACATCAGCTTGTACAGAATGGCGCAGCAATTAGGCAGCTTTGCTACGACACCTATGACTTGGGTTTGTGTCTTGATTCAGTTCAAGAAAGCCTATCCTATCGTGGTGTTGGATTGCTCCAAATATTCTGAGAGGCTTTAATCGGGAATCGTTGACGTACAAGTCAATCTAAAGTTTGGAATAGCCATATCAGCTAACAGTCCCCGTCACGCTCTGCTCATTGGGACAAGAAAAAGAATTCAAAGTTGGATAGAGGCAAAGTCGAAGCTGTTTATTAAAAAATAATTATAAAAAATATGGCACTCAAAACAAAATCGCAAAAAAAAGAAAGGCTGCTTTTTGCCGTTGGCATTGTTAGGATCAATTTTAGCTGGTATTGGAGGCTTGGCGGGAGGCACTGAGAGTGGTATCATCTGTAAAAAAGGCACAAAACAAAGCTAAAATTGTGGCTGAATGCGTGCAACATCATAAGCAAGTGGCAGGTTCTGTCTCGAAGAAAAAACAAAACTAAATTAAAAAAATTGAGCCCAAAAAATTGCTCAGTGGCAGAGTCTTTATTTTATTTATTTACCCAGGGTTTAATCAACTTTAGTAAACCTTTAACGAACTTTGATTTAAATGGGTTGGCAAGAGTAATGAAAATTCCGAAATTTGGAGGCACTTTTAGTAAAGTCACAATTCTATTAAAACTTAGGCCTAAGGGTGAAAACAGAACCGTAAATTTGGAAGATTTTCACAAAGGAGATGGAAGTCATTGGGTCGTCTATTATACCATTTAAGGAAAACCTTGTCATTTCGATAGTGTAGGCAGCATGGGTCCTGCCCGGTCCATGGTTAACTACTTGGGACCAGGAATCGAATGCAATTATGCATGCGTACAAATCTCTGACGAAATTTGGTGCTGTAACTTTTGCCTATATTTCCTCACCGCCTTTTCTAAGGCTCGTAATTACGAAGATGTTTTAGATAGGATGTTTCAAAATGTTTGAATGTTTGGATGACCATCTATTCTGGGAACGCATCTTTCGAATGTCTTGTGAAAAGACTTGCTGAAAGTTAAGAACGGGAAAGGTACAAATATTACCAATGGTGAAGCTAGTATTTTGAAGGAATTCACATCTATCGTAATTCCAGTCCCTAAATCCTAAAGTTCGTTTCCTTGTCTCTTTCCATACAGTTTCAAGATTTAAAGCGTTAGGGGACTCCCATTTCAGATGAAAAATCATCTACTGAAAAGTTACGTGCAAATCTAACTGGAAATAAACGTCTTCTGTATGAAAACGTCGTGCATGTACCTCGATGGGCAAATTTTTCTTCTATATCGTAAGGAATTTTGAAATTCGTGGTTGTTGAATGTTCGTCCTTTAGTTTAATAATGTAGCAGGTTCCCTTTCCCACTTTACATCTACCAACGATTGCTATGCTTGGATCACTGCAGTATAAAATTGCCTTACGAATTAAACCAGAACTTGTACATATGAAACTTGAAAGAGGACCGGAATTAACGAAGGGCGTTTCCTGCTGAAACTGATTAGCATGAAACGGTTTTCATGCAAAAAATTTCTTCGTAGACGCTTCACTCGGTAAAAAAGGTTCACTTGTTATTTAATCAGTTTGTACGCAGCATTGAAGAATTCATTCTGGTTGTTTGTAAACAAACAATTGCTGTCGACGAATGCCTTAGAACTGCATAGGCTTGGTAAAATAGGCTCACTTAAATTTCTAATCAGCTTGCACGTTGCATTGAATATACTTTCTGATCATCCTGGAATAAAAAGTTTATCAATGTACACTTTTCCTGCCGCGTCAGCAGCATTGTGGGGGAAAGCTTTAGGCTATCCTTATTTTGCTTCTTCTTTGCATAAAATTCCCGTCAGCTTCATACGTACAATCCAAACTACCGATTTCAGAATAATATACTGCGTCTTCAGGTTTGATAGTAGCTCCTACTTTAATTAAACACTTACTTTGCATATCATAGTTGTTTTTGTGAGTTAAAGTTTATCCTAGTCCTGGCTGTTGTCTCGGACTGACTCCTTTCACCCTACTCCTTCCCTTCTCGTCCTTTTCGATGCTTGTCCAAACTTATTGACAGACATCCATTTTAAGACAAAAAATTTCAAAGTGTGCCAAGCCGTCGATAAGGCTTTTCTGTAAATATATATATATAATAAAGGAAAGACCCTCAAAATAAATAATAATAAAGAAGAACCCCAAAATGTTTCAACCATTCTGGGAACGCATCTTTCAAATGTCTTGCAAAAAAACTTGCCGAAAGTTAAAAACGGGAAAGTACAAATATAAACAATGGTGTAAAGTTTTCCTTGTCTCCTTCCATACAGTTTCAAGATTTAAAGGATTAGGGGACTCCAACTTCAGATGAAAAATCAACTTTGGATTTCGCATAACGACAACCCGCTCTGTCTTAAATTTTGAGTGTACGAGAATATTCACAAAACTAAAGGGAAACTTAACAAAATATTATTGATAACCATGGTTTCACTTAACATAATACAATGCTTTATACTTGACGAAACTCACTGGAAAAACTACTATGGTGTACATTACCAATGAAACTCCCAGCAATGTGGAATTATGGTGCAATGTAGACTTTGGAGCATCTCATTTCGAAATTTCCAACGACAAATTTTCTGATGAATTCTGTATGGGTTTGGAAACTCCGGTAATATTAACACAAAATGTGTAAATAATAAACGTGATAAAAACCACGACTCTTTCGTGCCTATGAACGAACCTAAAAATCATTCAAAAGACTCTGCAAATTGCAGATAAACTAATTTGCTGCATTATTTTATCTCTAATGAAAGATACGTCAACTACGACGAGTTATTTTTTTACAGTAAATCTTCATTTCAATCTAAGTACAAAACTTTGCAGTTTATATTTGCTGAAATTGAGGAAAAAAACTGGACGAAATGTCGCATTTTTTCACGATTCTCAAATAGATTTATTTCTAACCAAAGAACTGTGCCCAAAATTTCGAAACCAGATTCTTTTTGGCGATTGCTTTTTAGACAAACAAAAAAAATCGAACGTTATTTTGCTCAAGGACAACATTCAAACGCTGATGTTTCTTATTGCAGTCATTCCTACACCAGAATTCCTAAACAAGTGGTCAGAGACAATGCAAATTTATTAATCCTTTTCGCCATGAATGACTTAAATTTGAAACACGTTTATATCACGTTGGTCCTGACATGGAATTTTCAGACTTTAAAACATTGTGTAGAACAAGCCGGAAAAAACCTTAAGGGTTTTTATCAATTAATAAAACGTTAAACGAGTGGAGATACAAACGTTCCTTTTTACCTAATAAACAAAGAATGGAGACAAATCGAGAAATCGCAAAACTCAAGAGATAATTAACTAAAAAGTTTTTAAATCGATGTTTGGGTGAGAGAGATCAAGAAGAATGGCTACAAGAATTTTTTAAACCCCTAGTAAGAACTTCGAAAACAACAGTTGACGTTATAAAACCAACATTGGTAAGTGGTGTAAAAACTGTTGCACAACACATGCAAACTACATCGATTAAAGTTTACAAAGAGGAAGAAGGTGACGAGGATGACTATGAAGCATCGGGTTTATCTTGGCCCCCTTCCAAAGCCGTTACTCCTAGTGAGAAGATATTGTCAACCCTTCTCAATTGCAGTCTTGCCAAATATTCACTCTAGCTCAAGCCCCTATAATGCAAATTCCTCCCAAAATTCCTTCCAAAACTAATTGCATCTCTACGAGCACTGGTCCTTAACTCACCCTTACATCATTACATTTAGGTCATTCGCTAGTTTCTTACCTTACCAGTTTTTTGGACGAACGGCTAAATTGTTCTTGGTTAAATTTTTCAAAAATTCCAAATAGACTGATGCAGTATTCGGGCTACAGTACGACACGAATAAAGGTGAGTGGTTGATCGGGAATGCATTGGTTAAAATTTTTGAGACCAACATAGTGGTGGGTGGAAAGAATTATGTGGAGAGATGCGGGATTGGAAGTCTGCTAATTTTTAAGCAGTTGAAAAAAAAACTCCAATGCACCGGAAGTTAAATTGGCATATGCAGCTCTGTTAAAAACTACTCACAATATTTATCAAAACAACGACTCCGCCACTTGTAAACCCAAATCCAATCATAGTGCCAAGCACACGTCACTTATCATTGTGATTTGGAAAGACATGAAATCTAAGAAAAAAGGGACGGGCATAGTTAAAAATGTGGAGTAATATTATGATTATAAAATTATAAATATTACGACGATTCTAATGACCTGATTAAGAGACTCAGGCTTGTGTATAAATCTACATTGGCCAGCCGTGCTGGACATAGAAATGAGATGGTTAACATTTTATCAGAAATGCAGCAAAGACAAATCATAATGGCTCAGGAGAAAAATGGTGGCTTACCAAAATTTAGGTTTAGTTTTAAAAATAATAAATAAAACAAAGAACCATAGAAACAAAAAATATCAAGATGAGGTACTGCATCAAATGTATTCGTCACACTTCTAACGGCCCAGAGCCATCTGTTATTACAACCTCAAAAAATAACCAACAGATGGAAGTTGTATTTTGCTAGGTGTGTAGTGCGACAAGAGCTTCCTTTATCAAGTCTGGGAAAGGAATCGTGTACAAAATCATAGATAAATTACCACTCAAACTGCATTTATCAATACTCCGGCCTGGGAACCCAACTGGAAAAAAGATTGGCTTGAGGAGATCCAGGAATTAATAAACTAAACAAAGAGTGCAAAGAACATGATATTGCTTACTGCGAGAGTTCGGAAATAAAAGATCTGCATGCTGCTGATGAAGTTTTCATTTCCAAAGCTCAAAGAATGAGAGATCTTTCTCTGGCATGGAGGTAAAAACTAGCCGCTTCGATCGTTAGGAAAATTGCACAAAAAATTGAGGTTTGGAACGGGAAACAAAAAAAATTGATCAACTTGTAAAAGAACTTCACAAACAAACCCGATTATACTAAGCTTGAGTGATCTATGGCAGGCTGACTTGGTCGAAATGATACCTTACACTAACCTAAATAAAGGGTTTAACTACCTATTAACCTGCATTATGTCCAAGTTTGCTTGGGCATTTCCGTTTCAATATAATTCCGATAAAGACATTACTGGAGCTTTCCAGAAAATACTAGCAGAAGCTATGTATTAACATTGCTCATAACATTAACATGTACTCTATATACTCTGAGAAAAAAGCGAGCGTGGTAGAACGTTTCAACTGAAGGCTGAAAACTCAAATGTGGAAAAGATTCACTTTGCAGGGAAATTACGAGTGGATACACATTATCGACGAGTTAATTTTCAATTACAATAACAAGGTTAATTCCATTACAAAACTGAAACTGAGGGAAGTAACCAAGCTCACGAACCATTGATGAGAAGAACTAGTACTAAACGGTTGCTAAAGAAACCCAAATTCAACATAGGAAACAAAGTCAGGATTTCCAAAGTTCAAAAATTTTCGATAAAGGGTATTCGAAAAATTGTACTAGCGAAGTTTTCACGTTTCGTAAAGTGCAAAAAACCCAACCGGTTACTTATCTTCTAAAAGAGGAGTCGGGTAAACTATTGCTCAGAGTTTTTTATGAACTGAAACATCCAAAAACTCTAGTCTCTGATTTATTTTTAGTAGAACAAGTACTAAATAGGGAGAAAGGAAAAGATGGGAAAATTCTCTACTTTGTTAGATGGAAAGGTTACGATTCCAAGTACTATACCTGGGCGGATAACATCAGCAGTTTATCCCAATAAATAAGTGAATTAAAATTTTTTTTATATAAATAAAAGACATGAATATTTTTCTTTCCAGTAAAAGAAAATGAATTCAAGTTCAAAATTATTATTCACCCGCACATACAGTGGAAAAGTCTTAGTAACATGACATGATTTAAGCAATCATTTACTGGACATCGATCATATCTTCGGCCTGAAGGTATCCTCTTCGAAAACGAACTGAAAGCTTCAATTTCTGAAGGTGAGGTGACATGCACATTAGCGCATGATGACACTCACTGGCAGAATTAACGAAAAGTTGACCACGGTGACCCATCTCAGGTACTCCTTGTGGAGTCGTCACTTGTGTGCTCCACAATGGCAGCCATCAATTTCATGTCAATATGTTAACCCTACCAAGATACCCCTTTAACTACTAATAGGCTATTCCATAATTATATATTGTATTAAGTGCATCACATGACTTCCCTGTATTTAAGGAGCAGTAAACAGGAAGTTCGCTGTCTTATCAGCTGTAGCCTACACTCTGGTAGTCCGTGTTGTTTATTACCATTAATAAACGCTGGGCTAAGGTGTGTCCCCGCCTAGGACATCACAGTTGGCGACGAGGACGGTACCTTTGGTAATCTTTAAAAACTTAAGCTTAAACTGATAGGTCTTCAACCACATCTTTGCTCCATATTTGTGGTAAGCTGCAAATTTTTTTCATTTTGGCAATGAAAATTAGTGCTCTGAATTCCTATCAGAATTTAAACTTTTTCAAACAGTGTTATTTTGACGTGGTAGTGCTGTGTGGTACGAAATGATAACAGTTAAATTTAGTACCTTAACAACTAGAACCGAAGTGGGCAATTGGATTTATTATGGTTAATTTTACCTTGGCAGTGTTCTAGAGCGACGCACTGGCGTGTCCGCACAGGCAGTATTATAAACCTGAAGGTTCGAAAAAATGCGCTGCTAAATTAACCCTTGTAAATTCGATTGTGCCATTGCCCATATTCGGGCTAGTGTGTGCCGGTGTAAAATTTAACACCGTAGGTTTATGCTCAAACTTAGTGAAATCTGGTCTGTGCTGAGGCTTAGGCCAGAAGTGTTGTTTTGTAAAACCTTGCAAATGGTGAACGTAAAACATTTTTTCAAAGCCTAGTCCCTTTAAATTTAACTTGTAGGCAGCTAATTTATACAACTAGGTAGGCTACAGTCAAGCTTGATTTATTTCTATGTTTAAATAAGTGACCGGTAGTCTTGAGTGCTCCAGTTTAATCCTTGCATGTTAAACAGGATTGTAATTAAATTAAATTAAATTTAATTTTGTAGGCTTATGCCAAAGACAGGTGTCGGTAGCAAACCACCTGTAACTGCTAAAGTTAGCAGTGAAAGTGAAACTGAAAATAATTCAGTAGTGAACGCAAGCGTTAATGAAGCTAGTTCTAATTTAAATCTAAATTTTGAATCTAGTGATAGTGAAGACGACGTCAACATGGGTTCGTCTAAAACCGCTGGTTTATTTTCGGAATTCGATTGCGAGTCTGACACATGGGAGAAATACTCCAGCCGAATTCGTTACTTTTTTTTAGCTAAAGAAATACCAGCAACCAAGCAAGTTAATTTTCTAATGGCATCTGTGGGCCAGAAAATGTTTGATAGAATTCTTAATATCCTCTCACCTGATTTGCCCGACTCATTAACATTTGATGAGCTCGTTAAAAAAGTTTTAGACGACATTGAGCCAGTGCCCTCAGTGGTATCTGAGCGTGTTAAATTCTTTAGAGATCGCAAAAATCAGATGAGAGTATCGGGGAATATTTAGCTGCCTTAAAACTAATGACGAAGTATTGTGACTTCGCAAAAATTAAAGACATTAACAGCGAAATGATTAGGGATCGCCTAATTGGGGGGATCCAATCAGAAGTCATTCAACGCGAGTTGTTGAAGCAGACTCTGGATTTAAAGGCTACAACATCCTTAGCTTTATCCTTAGAATCTGCTGAAACAGACCAAAGCGTTTTGAGAAGCCATTCTAAAGCTGTTAACTACGTAGCTAAAAAATCGGGCAAAACATCAAGTAGGCCTAAATCCACTAAGGATTTCATTTGCTATTGTTGCGGCAAAAATGGCCACGTGAAAACACGTTGTAAATATCGAGACTATACTTGTGGTCGTTGCCACACTGTCGGCCATTTAAAAGCCGTGTGCCGAAAAGCTAGTCATTCGAATAGAACTTTAAAATCACTCGACCACCCTAAAGCAAGTTCTAGCACAAATTTTAAGGCTAGGCCGAACACAAAACAAAAGTATAGCTACAAAACACGCGTCAACAAACTCGAACGCGATAGCGAAAGTGATAGTGAAGAAGGCCAGGATGTTGAAGCCGAAAATTCAGAGTCTGGTTCCGGGTCTGATAACGATTCAGACAACGACTATCTTGTACTGAAAAATAATACTCTTGGACTGAGTCAGGCTGCGGACCAGATTTCAATTCCCCTACAAACCAACAAAATAAAAGTAGTAGTTAATTCTATGAAAATTCATAAATGGAAAATGCCAGTCTGCCTAAATGGTGTCAAGCTAGAAATGGAACTTGATTCCGGGGCAGATGCATCCATTATCCCTATTGAGTGGCATCAAAAATATTTTGCGGACTGTCCTTTAAAACTCAGTCCGTACTCGATTCACTCATACACTGACGGAATTGAGAACACGATTTACACCGTATGTCTGAAGGTTGAAGTTCAAAGTCAAATCGAACATTTGGATGCTTTAGTTTCAAAATTATATAAACCTGCATTAATGGGAAAGGATTGGCTTTCTATTTTTCGAGTTAATTTCCATCCTTTTTACGACCTACAAACGAAAGTGAAACCTAAGAAAAGTGTTAAGAAAATTAAAACTAGCATTACGCCAGTTGACACTTCCGAAATAGTGAAGGGTTTCCCAGAGCTATTTTCTGAAGGCATGGGTAAGTTTAAGAATTTTAAAGCCAAAATTCATTAAAAACCTGATGCCAAGCCTGTGTACAGTCGTGTAAGACCGGTTCCGTTAGCACTCAAAGAAAAGGTTAACCAAGAAATTCGTAGATTGGTTGGCGTTGGAATTCTAGAGCCTGTGGAAACTTCTCAGTGGTCTACGCCGATCGTCATAGTTCACAAAGCGGATGGCCAAATCCGAGTGATTGGTGATTATAAAACCACCGTGAACCCTCAACTCGAAGTCGACCACTATCCAGTTCCCACGGCCGCAGAATTATTCAGTGAATTAGCAGGCAGTGACACTTTTTCCCTTAACGATCTTATCTTAAGGATGCATTTCTGCAAATTGAACTCGACAAAGAGTCACAAGAAGGTTTGTTTAGATGGCTTCGCGTACCCCTGGGCCTGGCGTCCAGTCCTGGAATTTTCCAGAGGGTAATGACTCAAGTCACCAGTAAAATCCCCAAATGTCTCCCGTTTTATGATGACATCCTGGTGAGCGGGAAGGGGGGTGAGCATGACGAATCGTTAAATAAACTGTTAAATGCTTTACAAGATGCAGGAGCCAAACTTAGGATCGAGAAGTGCAAACTGTCGCGGCCTGAATTAAAATATTTAGGCCACATGATAAATGCAGAAGGCCTGCATACACTCCCTGAGGTTATCGAAGCAGTCACAAACGCTCCTAACCCAACATATATTCAAGAGCTACAGAGCTTTCTGGGTTTTGTAAACCATTACTCAAAATATCTACCGAATCTCGCTCATATTCTGTTACCAGTAACACGTTTGTTAAGCCCAAGTGTGAAGTGGGTTTGGGGGGCAGAATGCGACCGAGCCTTGAGTAAAGTAAAAGAATTATTTCTTAAATCAAAAGTTCTGGTTCATTACGATCCGAAACTAAAGCTCAAGCTCGTTTGTGACGGCTCACCCTATGGAATTGGCGCGTGCCTGATGCATGTCATGAAAAACGGTGAATCACGGCCGATAGCTTTCGCTTCACGTAAACTCACTCAAGCGGAAAGAGGCTACTCGCATTTTGACCGGGAAGCGCTCAGCGTGGCTTGGGTAGTGAAACGGTTTCATGAATACGTTTATGGTCAGCGATTCATACTGCAGTCTGATCAGAAGGCTTTAGTTTGGATTTTTTGCCCTAAAAAAGGAATACCGCAGATGGCAGCCGCCAGGGTTCAGCGTTGGGCAGTGATGCTTAATGCTTACGATTACGCATTCGAACACATTCCCGGAAAACCTAATTTGACGGCAGACGCTTTATCGCGCCTTCCCCTCCCAAATACCGAGGAATTCGAGAAAGCAGAAGAGCAGTACAATATTCTTGCTTTAGAAACTATTTCTAATCTTCCAGTTTTAAACGAGACACTCGTTCTTGAAAGTAAACGTGATAAAATCCTTTCAAAAGTTTATCGTTATGTGAACCATGGTTGGCCTGACAAATGCGAAATTCCCGATCTGTTACCGTACTTCACACGTCGTGCTGAAATCTCTGTCGAAAACGAAACCTTATTTTGGGGGTATAGAGTCCTGGTGCCGACGGCCTTGCGGAGACAAATCTTGAAAGATCTACACAGTGCTCACTTAGGCATAGTTAAATTGAAAAGTTTAGCTAGACAAAAAGTCTGGTGGCCTAAGATTGACTCTGACATTGAAAATAAAGTCAAATCATGCCAAAATTGTCAAGAGTATAAAGATACTCAAACGTCAGGTCCTAAGCATACGTGGGAATATCCACTAAAACCAAACAATCGCTTACACGCTGATTTTTTGGGGCCGATGGACAATTACATGTTTTTCATTCTTGTAGACGCACATTCAAAAATTCCTTTTGTGCATAAAATGAAGTCAACAACGTCCGCGCGTGTCATTGACGTTTTAAACAATCATATAGCTTTATATGGTTTAATGGACAGCTTAGTTACCGACAATGCTGCCCAATTTTTGTCCTCTGAATTCCAAAATTGGTTAAAATCCAATGGAATTAGGCACATGACCGGGCCAAGTTTTGCGCCTTGGACCAACGGTTTGGCTGAGGTATACGTCCGTAATTTCAAGAGAGTCTACAAGGCCGCGCGGCGACAGGGGTCTACTATTCAAGAGAGTATAAATTCTTACTTGTTATCAACACGAATCACTATCTCCGCTACCACGCAAGCAACACCCGGAAAATTATCTTTTAACCGAGAATTAAAGTCTCGGCTGGATTTATTGTTCCCTGACCCTATTGCAGCCGTACGCCGTAAACAATTAAAACAAGTACAGAGCACCCACCATCGTGAGTTGAAAACGTATCAAATAGGTGAAAAGGTTTGGTATCGTGACTTTTCAACGACAAATGACAGGCTATGGTCAGTCGGTATGATTAACCAAAAATGTGAAAATCAGTCCTATACTATCGTTGATACTAATGGTAATACGATTCGCAAACATCGCGAACAGCTAAGGTTACATACCGCGGAAAATGATTATCCAGAACAGCCTCCAAACGCACTTGTTTCGACGGCGAAAAGCAGTAATTTCTCCATGCATAATGAGCAAGGTCACTCAAATTTCAAACGCATGTCTTTTGGCGGCAAACAACGTGAAAAGCCAAGTTTCGCTGACGTAGTTCCTGAGCGTCGATCTCTCGGCCAATCCAGAAAGTCAATTTCTGTTACTGAGGGAAAAATTCCACCAATCCAACAGCTTGAAAAATCACCTGAGAATTTACATCGCAAGTCACCAGGTGGCAGGAAATCTCCAGCGAAATTACCCCACACACACGAAGTGGATGAGTCTGCCAACGTAAATAACCACTCACTTTTGGCTACTACCAGCGCCCCTCTTGAAGGAAATTCTAATCCAGAAAGGTCACAATCTCCATCGATTATTACGTCACCGTCCACTAAGCAATCACCACCGAAGCCAGGTCATGCTAACAAAAAGGCGAAACCGAATCCCAATAAACGTAAAGTTGTGCTATCACCAACACAGGTTGATATTGCAGCGCAGCTTCAAAATGCTCATCGTTCAAAGAGACTGCGTAGAGCTCCAGACAAGCTCAATTTGTAGTTTTTTTTGCAAAATTACCATTTGGCTACAACTTCTTCGTTTTTTTTTTGTTGTAATCCGTTATATGTGAATTAAATGATAGTTCTTTTTAAACTGTAGCGAGTAACGCTAAAACGTTTTGTCCCCTAGTTGTTTGTGCAGAGAATCGGCTCTGTTAATTTTAAAAATGTCCACCTTTAAAATTAGGTAAAAATGTAAGTGTATTTTGTTGTTCGTGTGAAAAATTGACTTCACGATTTTATCTTTTTTGTATCTTTTTGTCTTTTCATGTACCTAAACACTTCTGACATCGGAACAAAAAATTGCTTGGAGCCGCAATTCCCACTCCGGTGAAGCCTAATCCAAAGCAACGCTGTCCACAGCAACGCTGTAGCGTTTCAGCTGCAGAAATGGTTGCTGCAAAAAGAAAATTAACCAAAAAAGGCTACGAAATTAAAACAACATTGAAAATTTAAATTGAATTTATTGTAAAATTGCTCCAGAAATCAAAACAGAAATTTAAAACTGGCAAGTTTTCAGCCAGTTTATTAATGTTTAATTTTTTGCTTAATCATGTACATCTTCAGTTCTTTATTTTTGTAAAACAGCTTTCAAAAATAGTGTTTAGTTTTTCCTCGAAAGCGAAAAATTATGTATCTTTCTTTAAAAATAGGTAGTGCACTAAAAAATACATCTTGCCTTCGTAATCATGATTTTATTTCCAGCTAGGCTTAGATTATTTTTTTCTGTTTTTTTTTTCGCTCGCTGCATTGTGGAGTCGTCACTTGTGTGCTCCACAATGGCAGCCATCAATTTCATGTCAATATGTTAACCCTACCAAGATACCCCTTTAACTACTAATAGGCTGTTCCATAATTATATATTGTATTAAGTGCATCACATGACTTCCCTGTATTTAAGGAGCAGTAAACAGGAAGTTCGCTGTCTTATCAGCTGTAGCCTACACTCTGGTAGTCCGTGTTGTTTATTACCATTGGTGCCCGCGCTGGGCTAAGGTGTGTCCCCGCCTAGGACATCACACTCCTCCTAATTCATCGTTCTCTAGTATTTCTGATTCAAACTTGCCTGGATCAATTGACAAACTGTAGAATCCAGTTACGTTTAGCCATTGAATTTATGCGTGGTACTGACACCACACGTGCTGGTTTCCGGTCCTCGTTTCCCCCATCACAGCCTTTCCTAGGTGTCAGAAATCTTGTCGAGCGCTTACTCCAAAATCAAAAAAATCCACCGAGGCTTTCACAGAAAAGGGAAGTCGGTGGGGCATCTCAAAAGTCTTCGCTGTTTTTGTAAAAGTCGCAAAAATCAAACCATTGTGTCCAAGTTTATTTTTCCGGTTGCCAAAAGCGTTACAGAAAAAGAGCAAATCCATCTTTAATGTAAAAAATTCCGAATACAAATGCTTTATGTTCTCTGTTTTAGCTGTTAAAACGAACTGTTACAATATTGATGTTAAATAGTACGAACCTTATTTGAATACTTGAGAGCACTCTATGCTAAAATTCCCAGTGCCTATAAACCAAATCGATTTTTTTCGAACGGCAAACACTCTGTCTTTTAACGTTATCGCTTACAAGGAACCAATTGGTCTATATTGGTTGAGAGTAAATAAAACTATACGAGAAGAAATTATTGACATCTTATTACTCGCTGGTGAGAAAGGAAATACACATTATTTTTCCTGGCTTTCGGTAATGAACACCTGATACCAGAGAATAAAAGTAAATGCTTGAGACTCAATAGAGCTCAGGGACTAACCTTCTTCCCACCCGGCAGCAACTCGTTAAAATTCAAACAGTACGACCGTATCAATCTACATCCTTGGGTTATTTATGCAGATTACGAATACATGGTTCAACCAGTATGAGTACCAGTATGAGTTCATCTACTAAAATCAGTATGCAGTCCCTTACTGGATTTGGGTGCATTTTAATAGGACCAGAAAACAACATTGTAAACTAAAAATCGACCTTGGAGCAGATGTAGTGGACGAGTTTTACAATTCATGAACGTTGAAATGGGAAAGGTAGAGAGTATTATAACTCAACCAAAACCCATGATTATGAGTCTGGAAGATAAAAATAGATTTACAAAAGCTTATACTTGCTTCTACTGCGGCAAAGCCATAACTTTCTACTAAGTCAAAGTCACAGCTCACTGTCATTTTACAGGAAAATTCCGAGGTGCATCGCATGGCAAGTGCAATCTGAAGGCTCATGCTATGTCCACTATTTCATTTATATTACTCACTTTGAAAGGCAACGATATGCATTCACTCATTATGAAAAAAAAATCCAGGGAGTGTTCGATGTCCTTGATAGAAACACAAAACGTTTCATAAGTATGATTATCATGTGCTACTTTGAGACTGAAACCTGCTAGATCATCCTCACAAGAGCGATACAATTCTGTATCTTCATCACTGGAAACTATGGCCAAAAACCACCAGAAAGAGCGACACTTCATAATCACTAAATCAGGGCTGGATTCAGCGACTTGGTTCGAACCGGAATTGAACAAGAGCTTAATTTCAGATTTATTGACGCTGAAAGGTTACTGCGTCAATATGCAGTACGAGTAGTAACTGGACGTATTTGAAGAAAGACACCTTCCAATGAGGCATTCTACTCTATTGTACGTGTCAAAGGTATCACGGACAAAGAATACAGCCACACCACATCTATTTAGAGTTTAGTGAAGGAGAAGGTTTTCAAATCTTATCATCCAGTATACCAAATGGTTGAAATGTTTATATACTGTCCGACATCTTTCAGACTTTCAGGGAAACATGTTTGTTGAACGATGACTTATATCCCTGTTACTACATTTCGTACCCAGACTTAGTTGGGCCACTGTACCGAAGAAAACCCAACTGAAACTAGAACTCTTTACTCACGCTGGAAAACACAACTTTATCACTCCCGGTTATCAGAGGAGGAATGACTTTTATAGAGAAAACACTCGATCGCCAACAACAAGTACATACCAGACGCATACGATCAGCGTCTACCTAGCCTGTACTTGGTAGATTTAAATGTAAACAACCTCTACATGTTGGCATTGACGAAGCATCTTCAGTACGATCTATTTATCTGTCTGACGAAGAAGAAAATTCTCGAATTTCACTTAGCCTTGATCGAAAATGATTCTGAATTTGTCTCCATCATGGAAGTGGCTTTGGACTACCCCTCCCGGCTTCACGATGAGCACAATGACTATCATTTAGCGCTGGAACAGTTGAAGATTAGGCCAAACTTCGTGTCACCCTTCATGAAAGAAATTGCTCATGAGAAAATCATCTTCACTTCCAAGCTCACTACCAACCTGCTGCCAAAGAAAAACTATGTCGTTCATTACAGGAATTTACAGTTTTATTTGTATATGGTTAGATCCTTAATGGCATCCACAGAATTTAAAAATTCCGTCAAAGTAGTGGTTAAAATCGTACATAGACTTTAAAATGGAGAAGCGTCAAACTGTGACAATGACCTTCGAGAATGACTTTTTTAAACTCACGAACAACACGGTATTTTCAAAAAATCTGGAGAACAAATTGAATCGTCTAACCACGAAGCCATTCACCAGTCCAAAAAAGTCTGTGAAACACAGCACTCTACCACAATAAGATTTGTTCAAGATCCTCAATGAAAATCTCATACAGGCAAATGCTAGAGCTCGCAATGTCATGTGGGACTTACCAACCTACACCGGATTCAGCATCCTTGAATATTCCAAGCTCGTCATGTTCGAGTTTCACTACGACTTCATGCATGAGAAGCATGGAAATCGAGCACGCTTTCTTTTGACCAACACCAACAACCCGAGGATTTTTAAGGGGACATGGAAATGGAGTTGGATAATTCGACACGAGCAACTATGATCCATCGTATCCTCTGTGCAGCATTCAACACAAGCAAGTGCTGGGAAAGATGAAGGACGAGATAGCGGGCATTCCTTTGAAGGAATTCATTGGCTTGAAAGCCAAAATGTACTCTGTTCTTGTAAGGGAAGAGAGCACTGGGAAGGCGAAAGAAATTAGTAAAGCATTCGTTCAAAAAGCTTCAGTGACGAAGACTATAAGGAAGCCCTATCTTTGAAATCCACCTCAAAAGCAACATGGACGAGGATTCAAGTTAAGGACCATCAGATGAGTACTGTCGAAATTTCAAAATTCTCCATTTCTCTCTATAATGATAAGAGATTCGTGTTGGAAGCCGCTAGCTCGTGGACACTTTAGAACTGTTATAAACCACGAGTTTGAAGACGGCAAATTCGACTCATTAAAGGATGAAGAAGCTGAAGAACAGGCTTACTTAGAGATAGAAGAAAAAAATGAACCATCCGAAATAAAAAGACGAACCGAAAAAGAAAAAGTAGTGGCTAAGAAGAAGGAAAAAAGCTTCTAATGATAGGAATAAGCGAGCTCTCGAAACTAAGGAACACAAAAAAGATCGCTTGGTGAAAAAAGCTGCTGCAAAGCAAGAGAAACAAGCAAACGAAACTGAGGAACAGAGGAATGTAAGGTTGCAGAAATAAGCTGCTACAGAAATAAAAAAAATATAAAAAATGAAACCCAATTAAGCATGGATAGTAATTAAACAAAAAAAGTATGATCCGGGCAGATAAAGGTTCAAAAATCACCCCTCAAACTGGCTCCCCATATCCCTACTATAATTCTAGTTACAATAGGACACAAAAATATAACAAAAAAAGCACCCGTTTCCATCTATCGATGACTTGAGAAATCATTTCAAATCTTCAATCCCGTAAGCCGCAGAGTGATTACCATTTTCTGTCAGAGCACACCAGCATCTGTAGTGTACTGAATTGCATTATTTTTTTAACTAATGTTGTGTATGCTGTTACAAGTGTCTAAAATAAGTAGAGCCAATTCATAATTTTTTTTCAGCGTCAAAATGAATAGGTGTGTTAAGACAAATTCTCAAGTCAGTCGTTGCGGTGAGAACAGTAATCGATTTCTTTTTTTTTTATTCCATAGATCTTTATCTATGCGAGGCCACCACGCATGAGATCTAGGAAGCGATTTTATGCCGGCATCCCGTGTGTCCCAAATGCAACTCGCTAAGCACTTGTTTATGTAATACTTCAGGAATTACGAATCGGCGCATTCCCCAAAATAATACGTTTTGATCTAATGATAATTCTAATTTTCGGGCTAGAAATGGTTTCAACACATCATCATCCATTTTATCAGGCCAGCCATCCATTGTGTTACTCATGACTGTAGCCAAAGCAGGATTCAGCCTAGTGCAGCCAACTGTTCTGGTAAAATAGGCAATGTGTTTATTGTTTCCAGGTTCATGACTCTCCAACCTGGCACCTGCATGGAAGATGGTGTATACAGAGTTGGCATCCTAGACAAGTAGTCCGCTATTAAATTAAGCTTGTCAGAGATATGTTGTAATTCAAAAGAGTAGCCATTTAAATACAGTGCCCACCTTTGAATTCTGGCCGCCGCCATAACAGAGATGGTTACTTTACTTCCAAATATCCACAGCAAAACTTGTTGAACAGTTTTGCAGGACAAACTTCCTTCCATAAAAGTACTCGTGGAATCTTTTCACCCCAAAAAACTACCGAAAGTGCTTCTTTACCGAAATAAGAAATTTCAGCCTTATTTAAGGCTTATTAAACAAACGCATAAGTCTGTCTTCACCACTCGGCAGTGTATGCGTGAAACTCGCTCCCTGCCCTATGGGTAATAGTGCATAAAGATGTTGCCTTAAGAAAAGCCTCTCTGGCCTCTTTCACAGATTTTGAACAGTCAGTAGTCAATACCCACCTGACTTTTGGTGACACCAACCTATTTAGGAGAGCTAAGTAGTGGCTAGGTGAGGAACGAACTTTGAGTACTGATTTATAAAGCCCAAATAGGACTTTAATTCTTGACTGTTTGACGAGTCAGGGGCTAACTTAATTGCATTAAGCACTTCAGGCTGATTCGAGATTCCATTTTTGTCATGTTGGAAATCCAAGTACTGCATACTAGTCTGGTTAAGTTTGCATTTCGAATTTTGACCTAAACGCCATTATCCTGCCGAGTTTCCAAGACACCCAGGAGAGTTTCGTCACACCCTTTACCCTTACGAGCTGCAAAGATATAATCAACGAATGGTGACACCAAAGGAATATCCTTACGGACACGCTCAATTTGCTTCTGGAAAATTCGTGGATTGCTTGCAAGGCCAAACGGAAGTTTTTACAACAACCCTTTTAAACAACCCTTTACAAGTGTTAATTGTGAGAGGCACTTTACAGGCGTCGTCCAAATCTATCTGCAGAAAAGCGTCGCTTAGATCAAGGATAGAAAAGGTATCACACCCCGCCAATTTACTGAACGAATTTTCAGCTCTAAGTACTGGATTGTATTCTATTTCTAATTGTGGGTTTACATTGCAGAAGTAGTCACCTATAATCCGGACACAACCATCATGCTTAAAAACCAGAACAGTGGGAGTTGCCCATGCGCAACAATCCAATGACTTCAGAATACCTTCCTTCACTAGCCTAGCTAATTCTGCCTCGACTTTCCCTCTAACTGCAAGAGGTACAGGTGGCAGTTGTTCCCCTCATTAGTCTCTAATTTCTTTCGCAACCCTTACAGCTAACGCACACTTCTAGGGTGGCGCATACACAATAAAATAAAAATTATTTCTACTTTTAAACAATGGGAGGCAACTGAACAACTTTACAACCCCTAACCGTATTTCCTCCCTCCAACTGTCACGTCAAAGGCTTGTATGGCGAAAATATCTAGTTTTCCACATTCGTCCTTAGTCTGGGAGTCAAGTGACTAATACCAGCCAAAGACACCAAATACCTTTATGCTACATTGAGCCAGAAGCAAAGAGTTCTTAGGCCTTTCCAGGAACAGTTCTAGGTGTTGTTCTCTTCTGTCCTCAGCATACAAGTTTACAGCATTCAAGTTTTACTATAAAACCCACTGGCAAGCCCTCAGTGAAATCGATTCACTCGCCGGTGAAATGGTGGGGTTTTCATCAAAATTAAACTACAAATTTCACAATAATAGTCTAAAAGAGCTAAACTATTTAACACCTCTCGTCGCTATTTGCTATATTAGCCTAATTAATATAGCTCCTTGCTAACTACAGGCCTGGTGTCAGGGTATGAGCCCCTTCCCAGTGCGTGTGGGTAAAATAATCTTTAGGGGTTAAGTAACAGAATAGTGAGCACTGGCTTACCGTTATTGCTTACCCAGTACTTACCTTTATGGGTTTTATTGCAAGATGGCTCCATCTAGTAGATGGACCACAAACCAGACTACAACGAGGGTCCTGGTGGCCAGCAAGGGGGACACCCACAAGTCATCTTGCGTTTTAGTTTCTTGGGTAGAAAAATAAGCAAAGAAATCCGTAGGACTGTTTTCTTGACACATTGCTGCTGAAGTGACGATTTAATATTACTTGCATTTTATAACTAACAACAGAAATACGGCCAAAATCATTCAGACCGACGAACTACACCGTAGTTCTGTTCCTCTTAATTAAAATCGGGCAGTTGCACTTTGGCTGGTTCAGGTAATTCATATTAAACACTGAACTGGCTCAAAATGACAACTATTTCAGGTTTTTACTAAAATATACTCTTGGCTGGGAGATCAGAAAATTGAATAAAACCACTTGTTCTCACTAGTCTTACTAGAGCTCACTTGACTTTTCTTTCTTACATTTTTAACATGAAGTCTCCGATTTTTTAGCTAGCGTTTTTTTTCTTAATTTAACCTACTACCCAATAATGAAGCTTATGCTTACGTACACGATTGAATATCTTAGTTCGCTAGGTCAGTGCATGCAGTACTGTAAATTGACTAAACATTGTTTGGCGGCAATTTTTTTGACATTTTAGGCCAGACACCTTATCGGTGCCAGTCAAGGAGGCAAAATATTACCTAAACCACATGATACATCATGTAGTAATTAACAAACCTTAGCATGAAAACCTATGATACGGAGCAGTTGAAATGGGTCAAATTGGGGTCAAAAGTTCAAAACTTTTTGCTATTTTGGCCTGTTATTAAAAAACCGTTATTGCTACCGAAAAACGGTTCTGAAAGAAGTTGTTTACTGTGATGCAAATCTACAATGCTGGTCCCATACAGTTTTAATATCTCTTTTCTTACGATTATCGAGAAAAACTGTAATTTTGGTCCATTTTTTTTTTGTTATTTTGGCTTATGTAATGCATGTGGATGTCTCAATTTACCAATCTTCAACTTTCAACTGCTGTTTCGTCGTTTTAGATTCAGGTGAATAAGTAAATTTGATTCATTCGAAAGGTGGAAATAACTTTTTTACATCAAGGGTAATTTAAAAAATCTACTGTCAGATTATGAGCTACGCCAGTTTTATTAAGGGCTGGTATCACAAGCACCGTTCGATTTTCGCTCATTTTCAACTTTCATCTGCTATCATGACGTTTCTAATTTCGATGCATGACTCCAATTAGGTTCATTTGGAAGACAGGAATGTCCTATTTGCAGTAAGGGTACTATAAAGAGTCTGCCAATGTTAGGGACCGAGCTACACACTGTTTACCAGGAATTTTAATCATGGGTACTAGTCAGTTTTTTGCTCACTTTTAACTTTCAACTGCTGTTTTACTTCCCAAATAGTGGTGTAGACCATTTCAATTAGCCTACCCTTGATGCAAAGAAGGTACCTTTTTTGATTCATCCATCTTAATTAGAAACGTCACAACAGCGGGTGAAAACTGAAACTGAGCGAAAAAAGAACAGTGCCTATGGTACGATCCCCTAGTGAAATGGGTGTAACTTGGTGACTAGCAGGGGTAAACCTTTTAATTACTTGCTGCACAGAACACATCCCCACCTTTCAAATGAAATTAATTGCAGTCATCCTCATAATTTAGAAACGTCACAATGGCAGTTGAAAGATGGGGGGATTAAGGCTTAATGGTGCATCGACAGCTGGGTCATAGTGCCAACCCAGTCACAGTACAGTGGACCGGGTTGCCAATGTACCACACGTTACAGGGATATTAAAAAACAAACCCGTAATCTAGATCATATCATTGATCTGTAACTCCTGCATAAATTGAAAAACACCGGACAGGAGGACAGACTTATCGCCCAATTGATGTGCCATGTCCTGCGGAAAATGGAAACGACGACGAACACCATCAAGATGGCAACAATCAACAAGGAAGTGCCCAACCATAAGTGGCCGTCGACACCAATGACATTCAGGAGGGGCAACCCTCCTCAAAAGGAAACAGTCAGTAGGTCGGGTGTGACCAATGCGCAAACCGGCTAGCATCATCTTTTCGCGGCGACTGCGGCAATACGATGAGTGTTATTCCTCGACATCGACAGAGCCTTTAATAGCCCATATTTTATTGCGTCCTGTCTATTCCACAAGGTTAGCCAAAAAACATGCAACCTCAGACGTAGAGTTGGAAAGGCGTCTGAGGGAACAAGGCAGGGAAAAAGGTTGAGATCTCTTTCGAGATGACCAGAAAGGACTCCTTTTGCAGCAGAATAAGCATGCGCATTTCCAGCTGTCCCAACATGACCCTGGATCCAGCAGAACGCCATAGTCTTCTGCTGGCCAGGCAAGCGGGAAAGCAGAGCTTGGACGCGTTGAGTCAAGGGGTTCTGAGGTTGTGTTTCGCCAAAGACTCCAGAGCACTCATGGAATCAGTAAAGATGATGAAATGCGTGTCCTGAAGGTCAAGGATCCATTCCACCGCCAAAACGAGAGCCAAAAGCTCAGCAGAAAACACAGAAAAGCCTGATTGAAGGCGATGGGAAATAGTTACTCCCTTAAACGTCGCACCAACATCTGACGTCGACACATCAGTGAACAGCCGCTGATATCCAGCGTACAGAGAACATGGCCGCTGGAACTCCTGCAAGTACCTTGCTGGTAGAGTGGAACCCTTCGGGTGGGATGTGCAACCCCGCTACGCCCGGTACAAGGAAGAACGCCAGAAGGATGGTAAATTCAGGGTTTATTCAAGGGCCACGCGGTCTGTTCTTAGGAGATGTTGTCCAGGGGTTCAAGGATGCTCTGATCAGGGTTTCTAGCAGAGTGGCACACTGCAGGAAGAGTTCTTAGCTGATTAGGGACTAGCTCACAGAGTGAGGCTACAAGGGGCTGCAAGGCCTTAAGTACCTAGAGCTGCCGCCAGTACCTGCCACTGGTGGTGCAAGGTACTTCCTGTACTATATCCTGGTATTCCATGAGCCATCTCTGCTAGCAGCTACCCCTAGGGGCAGGCAAGGCCAGAGCCATCCTGACCACTGATCTCCAGGGACTGGACCATACATCAAAGTACATAGCATTACCGGAATACATAAATAAAGATATAGAGTAACAGAATACATAGTATGGAGCCATAGCATCAAGGTAAGGAGCCCTAGCTCGAGGAGTAGGAGGAAGCTGTGGAAACCATTGTTGCAGAGATCCCGCCCCAGAAAAGAAGCGCCCTCACTTCGTCAAGGTAAGTGAAAATTAGTCATTAAGCTAAGCTATTTATATATACAATAATCAAGGTTCTCAGAAATTATTCAAAATAATACCAATAAAGCGCGCATTAACAACAAGTTAAAATTGAGGATGCTATATGGGGACGTTTAAGCTTTTTATCTGCTAATAATTTAATCGTTTGACTGTTCCAGCAGGGTGACATTACCTATGCGCACTAGTAACGTTTTCTGTAAGGTCTGGGATATCTTTGAGCGTCAAAATTCAGACATTATTCCCATAAAAACCCGTGACGCAAACTTAATTACTTGAACATTTTCACGAAAGTTATGCAGAAGCAAAAACGATTTTTCAACATTCAAAATACAATCACAATCAATCAGTGCAAAAACAGTAAAGAAAAAAAACTACATGCTTGATGCACGAAATTTCACTTGAAAAATTATAAACATTAACCATCGGTTTCCATTAAAATCAGCTAGAAAGATTTTCACTTTAAAATCCTAATTGTCAAAATCGGTTGTCAAATATCGGTAAAACACGTGTCAAATGTGACTAACGCGGTAACAATCTGCTATACTTGACTCAAAATTAGCTTTTAATTGCTGATAAAAAAAAAAGAAAAATTGTCTCACCACGTCCTCCATCCATTATTAATCAAGTTTTCTAATCCATACAAATCATAAATAAATAAGAAACTCTATTGTGGCAACCACCATTTCATTTCCTGTCTGTTATTATTTTAGTTTTCATTGTAGGGTAGACTAACGTGTTAGGTTAGTTCAATACACATCTGTTAAAAAAAGTGTAATTCTCTGGTGAAAATCCGGTTACACCAACAAATTCATTACTAAATTATGCTACTACCTCAACCCTCCACTTAACCATTTGCACGGCTTTTCTTAAGTAATTTACATTAGCGTTAATCCCCGAGTATCACCAGAATATTTGCATTTAAATGCTATTTCTTTCAGTCTTCAAGCAACACCACGATTTGCATGCGAAATTATTTTTCGACCTCATTACTGCTGGCCAAAAGAAGACCAAGAAGAAACACAGTAACTACTTTTAGATTTTAGTTTAAAATTTTTCGGAATCCGCTTCACTAACTGGGTAACGCTCACTTCAATCTGTTCACGTAAATTAACTATGTAATACACATAACGAGAAATAATACCCGTATCAAGATCTTCAAGCTGATAAGGTACAGGACTAAACTCTTTAACAATCTCGTAATTTCCGATGTAAATTGGTGCCATTTTTTTCATAAAATAGCAGGATTAGTCAGTTTTAGGGTGATTTCGTACGTAAACTTTAGTTCCGACATCAAATTCTTTACCAGTTTTATTTCTATTTGCTTTCGCAGCACAATGTAACTTAGCTGCCTGACGTTTGCGTACAGCTCTCCTAACTATCGCACGCATGCGTGACGTTAAGTTTAAGATGTGCAATGGGTAATAAACTTTGTCTGTTTGTATTTTACAAACAGGGGCTTCGGCCATTCGTAACTCCCTTCCTGTCGCTAACATACTTGGGGTGAAACCCGTCACCGAATCTGTTGCTGAATTTAATGCTAACTGTAGCTGTTTCAAACGTAAATCCTAATTTCTATGACCCGATTTCTCGTCTTGCACATAAATTGCTAGCGTTTTTGTCAACTCTTTCATCCACTGCTCAGCTAGGCTGGATTTAGGTGAATAAACTGACAGAAATCTCGCCTTGATACGCCATTGTAGGCATAAATTCTTCATTATCTGCCCTCTCAAATTATTGGAGCTGTCGGAAAAAATTTTCGCTGGCACGCCATGCCGTGAAAACACTTCATCAGTGAGTGCTTTTGCTATAGTTTTAGCTTCAGTGTTTCTTAGAGGAATCAACTCAACCCAATGACTCCACTTATCAACCACCACAGGCGCGGCGATCGCCGAATATGACATCACAAATCTACGGAAATAACCCGCCAAACCGAGAAATTTTCGGAGCTCATTAATACTTTTGGGGCGTGGCCAATTGTCCAGAATTTCTTTCTTACTAGGATTCGGAAAAACACCATCACTCGTAACTTTATAACCTAATACGGTTATCTCTTTCTTACAAAAGTCTGTCTTCTTTATGTTTATTTTAAATCTTTCACGACCTAAAATCATTACGGTGTCTTCGATCGCCATCAAATGCAATCGGAATTCTTGTGACATAATCGAGATATTATCAAAATAGCTCTGCACGTTCAGATAATGTACCCCCCCCATAAGAAAATTACCTCTCCCTCTGATAAGTTGTGCGACCCAATACTGTATTATGAAGTACTGAAATACCAGGTATGATATGGCACATATCCTGAGTTTGGAATGGAAACGGTGAATCATTACGAGGTATTTAAGAACTGTTTACCCCAAACCTGGGGGGGGGGGGCTGTAACTAAAGACTGGTGCATTTCCGGACCCATGTTTATAGGACTTTTTCTTCTTATCTTTGATCACACAGCGGACCCTCAAAATATTTGAGACCAATTTCCGAACACCCTGTATATAAAATAAATCTTGAAAAAGTTTTTTTTTGACTTTCCAGTTCGTAGAATTCTCTAAGCACTGGTTCACCCGACTCATCCGTTAAAAGATACGTAACCGGTTGGGTTTTTTTTTGCACTCTATGGATAGTGAAAACTTTGTTAGTAAAATTGTGCAAACATCCATTATCGAAAATTTTCTTAATTTTAGAAATCCGGACTTTATTTCCTAAGGCAAATTAAGGTTTCTTCAACAACCGTTTTGGACTAGTTCGTCTCAACAATGGTTACTTCCTTGGTTACTTCCCTGGTTACTTCCCTAGATTTCAGTTTTGTGGTGGAATGAACCATGTCGTTGTAATGTGAAACCAACTCGTCGATAATGTGTATCCACTTGTATTTCCCCTGTCTGGTGAATCTTTTCCACATTTGATTTTTAAGCGTTCTGTTGAAACGTTCTACCACGCTCATTTTCTTCGTTGACGTTGACTACATGTTGATTTTATGGTGCGTAAGTAGCGCTTTGAAGTCTTTATTGTAGAGCTCGCTGCCTAAATCGACTTTTGAATTTTTAGGGGGTGTCACTCCTGCAAGTATCTTCTTGAAAACTTTGGTAACTTCTATACCATTTTAGCTTTAAGAGGAATGGCACAAGCGAATTTGGACATACGGTAACGTTAATGCAGGTTAGTAGGTAGTTAAACCCTTTATTTAATTTTATTTAGCAACAAGGAGGAGGGAAGAAAAAGCTTCTTTTGAAGAGTTAAAATCGAGAGAAGTGAACTTTGGGTAAAAAGGACAAAAAAAGCGAGTAAGCAGCATGCTGACTAGATTTGGTGAAAAACCATTACAGAAAGATAGAGGAGAGAACAGCGAGGAAGAGACAGTTGGAAGAGGAAAGATGAGCAGCGCACTGTACCCGGAATTGAAGAAAGCAAGGTCAGAGAATTATATCCGTTGCAATGTGGAAATTTCACAGTAAAGGAACGTAACAGCATCGAAAGAAGAGATTATCGAAAAGATACAGAACGAGACTGATGAAGAAAAAGCAATATAGGTTGGAAAAAAGACGTGCAAAACCATAACACATTCAGTTGTAGCTTTGCCCAGTTTTAATTTTCATTTTAATCCACCGTGCTCCTTTCTGAGTGTTTAAACTGCAAAATGTACAACTGTTAAATCCATATTTGCAGTTTTTTTGTTTTTATATAGGCACAATATCTCGAAATCTAAAAAAGTCAAAATCTATAAACTATAACACAAATTTAACAATAGTGTTATTATAACAAATATGTTATATATTATATAGTGTTATATATTGTTATATGTAGTGTTATATATAGTGTTATATAGTGTTATATATAGTGTTATATAGTGTTATATATAGTGTTATATATATAGTGTTATATAGTGTTATATGTATTATATTATAGTGCTATTATAACATTAATGTGTTGTAATAGGTTTAGTCTGTGAAAAAACTATTGTTGTCAGAAACAGATTTGACTTGAGAATCAAGTTTAGATATTGTTTATGCAATGGAGTTGGCTCGAATTAATAGTGAAGAATTGCCCCCAAGTACATCAAATGTTTCAATGAATAAAATTAAAATCAAGGCCAAAATGCAACAATCTCAAAATGTTGAAATTCAAGGTGGAAGCATTGTTTGCTATTGGTGTTGGAAATCCGGACATAAATAAACTGAAAGTCAGCATATATTACACATTTATGTAAAGTGAAACAATGAGGGGCATTTTTCATGTTTGTGCAAAAAATACGGTAGGCGAAGTCAGCTGGAAGTAGGCTGAAACCTCGAGTTTCTAAACCAACAAATTTTGTTTAAAATGTTAACAATGAGGGGTGTAATGATGAATTTGATTCTAGTGAAGAGAGAGGTGTTGATTTTTTTATCGTTAAAGTGTTTATGCTAACATTAATATAGTAAACGCTTGTAAAACGGATTGTTTTTTCAAAAAGATTAATCTAGAGAAATCATGGAAGATTGAAACCAATTTAAATGGGCACAATCTTATTTGATTCTGGGGTAGATGCAACTACAGTGCCAAAGTTTTGGATACATAAAAATTTCAAGGGTATAACTTTAAACCAAAGAGCGTATATATTAAGAGCATAAACAGGTGAAACAGTTACACCTTTAGGCGAGTTAACCCTATAAGTTAAATGTGCTGGATTAACAAAAGAATTAACTATTGTTTTTTTCCAATACCAATGACACTTCAATTTTACTTCGTGGTTAGATTAAGGCATTTAACAGTGATTGACATCAGTGATGAACAACCTACTATTGCGAAGGAAAAGCAAGCTAAGGCTAATAAAGACGCTATCGTTAATACTAATGTAAAATTTTCGAGTACAGTCAAGAATAAAGCAAAATCTAGATTTGGGGAGGGAGATCTAAAAGTGTTTAATTTGATTAAATGCTAAGACCACCTTTTGCCATACTAAAAATATGTCTGTGAGGAGTGAAAACAATCAAAAGAGGTCTGCTGCTAATAATGAGGGTGTGCTAAACCCTATGAATTTTCAAAGTTGATCTAACCATGCCTAGGAAAACTGAATGATTTCCAGGCTACAAAAAACTTAAAGGATAAAGCAGTCCTAAACTATCGTAATCCACGACCAGTACCCATCACACAATGTATTGAGATTAAAAATGAACTTGATAAGCTGGTCAGTCATTAAGGCAGGAATTCCTATGCCTGTCCAGTTTTCTGAATGTGCCATTCAGTTGTGCCTAAACAAGCTGGTACAGTGCGTGTACTGGGAAATTATTTGCAAACTGTCAACTCACAGTTAAACATAGAATATTATCCTTTACCTAATGCTGAGGATGTTTTCTATGACTTATCTGGGTGTGATGTTTTTTCCAAGGTTGCCTTAAAATATGCTTTTATGTAGTTTGAACTGGATGAAAAATCGAAGCCAATTATGACAGTGTCAACTTATAGGGTAATATTCCAGAGGCATCTTGTCCCTCTACGATGTGGCTATTCTCCAGGAATTTTTAAACAAAGAATGGCACAAATCCTATAGGGAGCACCAGGTATGCCAAGGCATTTTATGATGATATTCTTGTGGCTGGAAAAACAGCTCCAGATGCATTTAATTATGATGATATTGTGCTAACAAAGTTGCATGATAAGGGTTTACGAGTCCAAAAGTATTTATCTGGGTGAGATGTTTTTTCCAAGGTTGCCTTAATAGATGCTTTTATGTAGTTTGAACTGGATGAAAAATCCAAGCCAATTATGATAGTGTTAACTCATAGGGTAATATTCCTGAGGCATCGTGTCTCTCTACGATGTGGATATTCTCCAGGAATTTTTCAAGAGAATGGCACAAATCCTATAGGGAACACCAGGTATCCCAAGGCATTTCATAATGATATCCTTGTAGCTGGAAAAACAGGTCCAGATGCATTTAATCATGATGATATTGTGCTAACAAATCTGCACGATAAGGGTTTACGAGTGCAAAAGGATTTATCTGGGTGTGATGTTTTTTCCAAGATTGCCTTAATAGATGATTTTATGCAGTTTGTACTGGATGAAAAATTCCAGCCAATTATGACAGTGTCAACTCATAGAATAATATTCCAGAGGCATCGTGTCCCTCTAGGATGTGGATATTCTCCAGGAATTTTTCAACAGAGAATGGCACAAATCCTATAGGGAGCTCAAGGTATTCGAAGATATTTTATGATGATATCCTTGTGACTGGAAAAACAGCTCCAGGTGCATTTAATTATGATGATATTGTGCTAACAAAGCTGCACGATAAGGGTTTACGAGTCCAAAAGGAAAAATGTCCTTTTAATAAGACTGAGGTTAATTATCTTAGTTTCAGATGCGACAAGGAAGCTTAGCACAATATGCCTTATGCAATACAAGCCATCAGTGGTGCTCCTGAATCAATGGATGTGGCCCGGCTGCATTCCTTCCTTGGTTTCATCAACCAATATTCTAAATTCCTTAGTCATTCAGCAACTATTCTAGCATTCCTGTCAGCACTTTTGCAAAGAGAAGTGAAATGGCAGTGGGATGCAGGTTGCAAGCATAGAAGAAGGGAAATGCGATATGGAGGCCCAACGGACACCAACCAAAAGTAAAGCTGGGAAAACCCGGTAAACTCCGGTAAACCTCCCCATCTGGTAAACCTAACCTAACCTACCCCCACTCTTGTAAAGCTCCCACTCCGGTAAATCTAACCCCATTCCAGTAAACCTACCGCCCTCGCCAGTAGATTTGCTCATGTTGGCGGGTTTACTTGAGTGACATCATAGGAATGACGTGGAGGGGTTTGCCAAAGCAACTGGATGTAAGGTCAGGCTGTAATGGAGTGACGTTAAGGTTCACCAAAGCAAGCAAAAGTTGAATTCAGAGCCGTGTGATGTTTTCCGTAGTGACGTCAAAGTTTACAAGAGTGATGTCATAGATGGTTTTCTTCAGTGACGTCAAGGTTTACCGAAGCAACCAGAAGTGATGTCGTAGCTTGGAAGTTTTTGTGAGTGAAACCAAGGTTTTCTTGTGTCATGTTATAGGATGTTTTCTGGAGTAATGTGCAGGTTTCCTGGAGTAGTGTGAGATTTGTTTTTCAAGTAAATATACCCCCTCCTCTCAAATCAATTGCCTGAAGTGACGTCATGAAGTGGGGTTGAAGAACGGGAGGTTTACTCGAGTGTCGTTGAGATATACGAGGATGATCGTAGGCTGGTTTACTAAAAAAATCAGATGACTGGAAGTGACACCTCATGAAAACTAGGAAAATAATAATAATAATTTTTTTTTTTTTTTTTTTTTTATTTATTGTGTTAAGACACTACCACAAGAACTACAATGTATGTAGTTGTGTATGTGGCACAAGCAAATCAAAAATACATGGTGTGAGTGCAAACTACAAAATTAAAGAAAGAATACAACATAAAAATCTTAATTACACAAAATTACTTCGATTGTTTTAGTGAATGGTTACAATTAGAATTCCTTTAATTAAGGATATGGATAAAAAAACAACTTTTGGGTAGCGATAAGTTTTAACTAATATATAAAAGCAAATCATGCACAGACAAGAAAATCATTGCGAAATCATCCATTCGTTCAGTTTTTTTTTAAAGTTGAGTATTTGTCAATAAAGAATAAATCTTTTGGCAATGTATTAAATACCGAAGGTATTGTGAAATTACTGTGTATTGTGAAATAATAATAATAATAATAATAATAATAATAATAATAATAATAATAAGTTTGTTACCCCTAGCTGTTGACAGGAAGTGACGTAAAGGTTCACTTTACTACCATAAGTTACATGATCTCGTGACGTCTACATTAGTTTACTAACCAGAAGTGACAGCAAGGGGTTCGAGCTTGTTTTAAATGTTATGTGGTTTTTACTGACTTTATATTTTCACTAAACTGCATACCCAGGTTTTCTTGAGGTCAAAGTCAAGGTGTGGGGGTAGAGGGTTTAGTTGAGCGTCATTAAGATGCACAAGGATGATCTGGCTTACTCGAGACACTCCCCTTTCACTAGTAACTTACGAAGTTTCTGCTAAGTTTTGCGTGTTTACCTTGTTAGCGATTGTGCTCAGTATTGTGTTGTTTTTTACTAGCTTTATGTTTTCCCTAATACTTGGAGGTATTACTTGAATTTTCGTTCCGGATTTACTCGACCTTACTCTAAATATCATGTGTTTTTTACTGACTTTATATATTTCGTAGGCTTGCTCGAATTTATCGTGATTGTAATAGGTATTTCATTTTTTTGTGTGACTAGATTATTATTTTTTACTCAACTTTATATTTCTCTAAGACTTGCAGGGGCTGCTTTAATTTACAGTCTGAGTTTTTACAGTTTCCACAATACATTTTTTCCAGATTTTAATTTTTTCCTGCTTGGGCTGTTGTTAAACTCTTACTAACCTTCAATGTCAGTGACTCAGAGCATATGCATCTGTGGTAGGCATAATAGGTGTACGTCTGTGAAAAAGATTGTTGTCAGAAAAAAATTTGCATTGGGAATCAGGTTTAAATATTGCTTATGCAGTGGAGTTATTCGGAATTTATATTTTCCCTAGACAACACATACATTTTTGTTATGGGTTGACGCGAGTCTTGTGTGATTGTGCTAAATATTATGTTATTTTTTACTAAAATTTATATTTCTTAAGACTTGGCGGTGCTGCTTGAATTTACAGTGTGAATTTTTTTACAGTTTCCACGATAAAATTTTTTCTGATTTTATTTTCTCCCACTTCGGCTCTTGGTAAACTCTTACTAAAAAAAGGATAATAAGGTAAAAAGATAAACATGTAAAAAAAAGAAAAATATGGATTCTAGCTCGATCATTCTAACTGGAGTAGCTACAAAGCTAAGCTGCAACTCAAAAACAGCTATATTCCTAGATCCAAGAAAGGAATATGAATTGACTCTAGTGTCTTTAGACACCTATTTACCATATTCAATGTGCATGAGGATAATATCGAAATTGCATACACAACGAATAACGGGGCCAACTGGATTAAAGTGGAAGTCGTTCCTGGTGCATACGAAATTTCATATTTGAATAATTTGATTCAAGCTGCATTTGAACGAAATAGGCGCGAAAAAGATGCTATTCTCATAGGACCAAATCATAGCACTTTAGAGTTTAGGTTCAGTCTTGGTATTCTTGCATGGTAATTACACTAAATCTCAACAAGAGCAAAAATCTGTCAATATCATGGGAGTTAATACAATATTTGTTAACACGAATCCTACGTCAATGCTAATACTCAACCATGCATACGCTTTCTATCCTGGTACTGACAGGTTACAAGATGATAATTGCCCCACAAAATTTAATATATCTTTCCATAACTACCGACAAAATTCGCAATATTCGCATCTCGCTAAGTACTCAAGCTGATGAAATATTGAATCTGAATGGGGAAACACTCATCGTAGGACTCCATTTGAGATCGAAAAAATTATTTTTTTAAAGATACAAAAAAAAGGAATAATAAAAAAATAGCATGTTAGTAATTACCCGAAAAAAAGAATAACGGAAAAAGGATTTAACAGTAACAGTAATAACAGTAAACAGTTAATGCCAAAAACACAGATTTCATTAAATGTCTAAAGAAAACTAGGAGATGAGTTTAAGAAAAGGTTACCTGAATATAAACGAGTCCTTGCAGCATGATTCTTCTGTGGAAAGCATTCTTATTATCACCAATCTCAATAACGTGTATTCGGAAATTAGAATAATAATAGAAAACCAGGATGAGTTCCTACATGTTGCTAACAGTTATATTCTGATTAAATGTAAACTGCTGAATATCGATAACACTAACTTCACGAATGCAGACTCCATCACTCTCGTCAACAATGCACCCATGTACATGTTTTCCAGCATTAACTATTATCTGGTTGACAAGCTATTGGGCGAATTAAATTACCCAGAGTACGAAACCACCATGAAATCCTTGCCTACCTTCTGCTCGACCAACCAAGTACCGTTACAGGGTAACTGTTGGGAAATAGATAGTGATGAATCTGTAGCTGCCAATTTATAAGGTTACCTGGAATTTAAACTGTGGCATGACACGATTGTGAAGGAACCAATTCCGAAAGGGAGTTTCTCGTTCGCCATTCCTTTAAAGTACATCATCAAATTTTTCGAGAATTATGACAAGGCTGTGTATGGCAGCAAATCCGTGCTGACTTTATGTAGGTCTAGCAACGATGATGTATGATGCGATATATAAATCAGCCGCTACAGCCAATGGCAAAAACGTACTAGCAGCGTTTCCTGGTACGTTCTGCACGTCATAGCATTCGACAACCAGAAACTTATACTTTTCAAATACATATAAGGAGGAATGATATACAGTGGATTTGGGGTTTAGACACTGGCATTACGACAGTTGTGACCTGCTACAGAGTACTAGCTTTACCTGGCACGTGCTTACTGCTTCCACTGTCGAGAAATCGAGGTAGGTCATATTGGCTCTGCCGCCCAACAGTAAAGACAGCCAAACTCAATACTCGGCTGTTTTCAATCACTGCAACCTTCAGGATGCTCATGTGACCGAGCATTACCCCTTCCTTGACATGAACGTAAATTAAACTACTGGTGAATACTCCATCTTGTATGGAATGGCTCGGGAGTTTAGGTGAGCTTTCTATGATGTGGAGGATCAGTGCTTCGATTCGGTTTAGTTTAAAAAGACATATCCTCTAGTGGGTTTAGACTGTTCCAAGCAGTCGGAGCGACTTCAGTCGGGCATCGTCGACGTACAAGTAAAGATGAAATTTGATGGCGCCATTCCACCCAACACTATCTGCTATGCATCGTTGATTGGTGGTAGAGAAATGAGCTTGAAATTAGAGGTAAAGTCGAAATTGTTTCTTAAATAAATGAAAAAAAAGGAATGGCGAAAAAAGTTAAATAAGTTAACAGAATTATAAAAGTTACAGAAATGACTTAAAAAAGGGTATATTTCTACCATTACTGGCATTGATTGGTCCCCTCATAGCTGATGTAGGTGGCCTTGCAGGAGGTGCTGCTCTAAAGAAAGCACAAAACGATGCTAGAGTACTGGCCAAGATGGTGAGACATAACAAGAAAATGGAAAGTTGGGGTCGAAAAACAAACAGAAAAAAAAAAAATATCTTGGCAGAGGGCTCAACCCTATCTCAACCATGAAGGCATGATCGATTTTACTAGACCTGTGACGAACTTTGATTTAAATCGTTTGGTTAAAGTCTTGAAAATTCCTGAATATAGAGCACTTTTTGCAAGGATCAAATTCCGTGGAAACCTAAACAATTCGAGGGTGGTATAGTTAACCTAGAAGATTTTGATGCTGGAGAAAGCATTCCGTGGGTGGCTTACTCGATAGTTACCGGTATAATGTTATTTCAATAGTTTTGGTAATATCGAACCTCCTATTTCGATTTCAAAGTATTTTCTGTTTATTTTTTTCTAAGTTCGTTGGCGAAGGGACGTGAGTATGAGGTCGTTTTGGATGAGATGAGAGGGTAGTTATTTAAATTTCCCACGGCATAGTTGCAGATCCACTAGATAAAGATGCCTATTTTTCCGAGGGCTATCAATATCGCCTGCTATAGAAATACACTACTCAACCTCAAATTGTTTGGCCTAATATTGTCGGCCTCATTTTTATTACTATCGCTCTTACTTCCTTGGGATAATACTTCTTCCAATAAAATTAAAAACCAGTGTCCGATTCTTCATTTTCTTCACATACCCAATATTTGTACTTCGGTTTTGCTTTATTGTAGAATATTGTACATTGCAGCTTAAAGTCTATAGGAGTATTCAATAAACTCAATCCCATCAAATAGTAAACATGTGAGCAATAGTTGTATTTAAAAGGATTGTCATTACTACACGTGAAAAAGTCAACATTTTGGAATGGAGTGGCGATGTAAAAGCTGATTACTTTAAAACTTCTTTGGCGGACATACTTCATCATAGCAGCATCATTGAGAGATGTGGGTGCGCCTATGTTTATAATCCGTTTATATGTTGCATTAAAATGTCATTTTATTCTCGGGTATTATGGCAAGTTGTTAGCTTTTGATTTGTTTTTCTAAATCAAGCACCTGAGAATAATTTGCAGCATCCTTGGGGTAAAAGGCGGGTTCATATTGGCCAGACATCTGTACCTCCCATCATAACTACCATGCCTTGAATTAATGGTCTGCTTGTTGATGTGTTCTTTATTAGATGTATCAACGTATTCGTTAGTAACTGTATCTCTATTTTTGTTCAGAGCTGACACATATCTAATTCGCGTATTCTGCACATCATAATGGCTTCCATACTCAGCCGTCAAATGCTCGTAAACTCCACGGTCGATTACAATGTCCTTTAAAATACTTAACAGGGAAACAATTGCCTCATCTTGAGGGTCTGTGCCAACAGCGAGATTAATTAAGCAGTTGTTTCGCATGTCGTAATCCCTCGAGACTTTTGAATCGACATATTCTTTAGTGGCCACATCCAACACAACTTTTGAATCAACGTACTCTTTAGTTCCAACATCCTTATATTGTGAGGGAGGGCCTCCACGTTTTTATTTCGTTTATTTTTTGCTGTAAAATTTACCTCAGAGACTTCCTTCAAAACAGCATCAGATTCACGTTTTTCTATGTTGCCTTCTGGAGTATTTAACTGCGAATACGTTACCGCATCTTGGGGATCCATGCCAGCAGCAAGAATAGTTAAATGGTTGTTTTGCGTGTCGCAATTCAATGTAGTTTTTTAATCAACCTTGGTGACTGCATCCGTATTGTCTGAGGGAGTTCTAGCATATTTAATACGTTTCTTCCCCGCATTAAAATGTCTGTCTACATCCTTCTTCATTCCTATATCAGATTTAAATTTTTTGATGCAGGTTTCTAATTCGTTCAATTGGGAATAAATTACATTGTCTTAGGGTTCTATGCCAGCAACGACTTTAGCCAAGAGCTTATTCAGCATGTTGTAATCATAATTCATATTTAAAATAAATCCAACTCCAGGAGTTCCTCTCGAATCTCTCTTTGGCCGTTTTAAATACTGTTCAAATTTATTTACCAGCATTTTTCTATTATTTCTTTTTTATAATTATAAAATAAAAGAAATGGCAAATAAAAACTGTGATAGGAAAAGTAATTCCAAAATGCCTCACCCTACCTGGTACACGCATCTCTAATATCTAATGAAAACAAACTTGGTCGAAGTTAAAATGGAGAGTGGGGTCAGGTTAAAAAATGGAATAAAATACCAGTTGTCTCGTTCCATAGAATTTAGAGATCTGAAGGGGATCCCCATCTCAAACAAAGAATCCAAGTACAAAGGGTGGTTCCCCTGTCGAATTCCGAAACTCAAAATGTATTGAAAAGTTTTAGATGGTATATCTGCAAAATAATTGGAAGTTGAAATTGATAAACAAAAATCCATTTTATTGACCTTGTTCAATTTTCCCAATTACCTACACTCAGTATCGTCCTGCTCCTTATTCAGTCAAAAGGTGAATGAAGCTGTCAGTTCCATCGATAAACCACTGTGTCAGAGCATGGGTGTACAACAATATCCACAAAACTAAAGGAAACTCAACAAAAACGTTGAGGAAAAACTGTGGTTTAACTTGCCTTGAAGTATGAGCTTGTCAGCAGTTAGTGGAAAAATTAACTCCGTTTATGTCAGCAAAAATACTCCCAGTATTATGAAGCATAGAATACGGAGTCGTTGAATGCAAAACATTCAACGAAATAATGTTAAGATAGAGACTTTATCAGTTTGGTTTCGGATTAAATAAAAAATGGAAATTCAAAATTACTACTTCTTTGTCCCCGAAAAGACACCAAAAAAATCACCCCTCTCCACCTTCTAACATTAGATGCCTGATTATTGGGCCTGTGAGAAAACGAACCTATTGTTCAATTTCATGTTTTACGAAGATTGGATGTATTATGACAAATTATATGTCTATAGCAAAATGTTGTGCCAGCCAAAATACCAAGCTTTAAAAATTGATATTTGCTAAAATTGGGAATGCGTTGGGGAGGGAAATAGCGAGTTTCCACAATTCACAAATCGATTTGATTCGTCCCGAGGAATTGGATCCCTCGTTTCGTAACCTCGTCGTTTTGATGACTTGCTTTTAAACAAACAAAAAATCTACCGTTAGTAGCATAAATATGTAGGATACAGGGGGGGGGGGGAGGGAGATGAGGCTTAATGGCGCGTCGACAGCTTGGTCATTAGCGCCAACCTCAGTCACAGTGCAGTGGTCCGGGTTGCCACTGCACCACACATTACAGAGATATTATTCAAACCCCTAATCTAAATCTTGTCATACATCTGTACCTCCTGCAAAAATTGAAAAACACCGGACAGGAGGACAGACTTATCACCCAATTGACGCCCAATGTCATGCGGAAGATGGAAACGACGACGAACACCATCAAGATGGTGACAATCAACAAGGAAGTGCCGGACCGTAAGTGGCCGTCGATACCAAGAACATTCAGGAGGGTCAACCCCCCGCAAAAGGAAACAGTGACTAAGTCGAGTGTGACCAACGTGCAAACGGGCCAACACCACCTCCTCACGGCGACTGCGGCGACACGCCGAGTGCCATTCCTCAACAGTGCCTTTAATAGCACGTAACTTATTACCAACTTGACTGTCCCACAAGGCTTGCCAAAAACCGTGTAACCTCAGACGCAGAGTTGGAAAGGCGTCTGAGGGAACAAGGCTAAGAAAAAACAGTGGCTTATCTAAATTTGGGGTTAGGTTGAATAAATCAAGAAACAGCTTATTCCGGCTTTCCTGTCTGGTGAAATTCGAATCAAGAGCAACTGACTTTGCATGTTAACTATTACTTTTAACATAACATGTAAAATTACAAACACCTCCCCCCCCCTCTCTAGGAAAAACTAGCTTACATGTCTGAAATTCGAATAAAAAACAACTGACTTTACATGTTAATCATTACTTTTAACATAACATGCAAAATTACAAACATCTTTCCCCTCCCTCCTCCCCCTCTCTAGGAAAAACTGCCTTACATGTCTGAAATTCGAATCAAAAGCAACTGACTTTACATGTTGACCATTACTTTTAACATACATGTAAAATTACAAACAACCCCCCCCCCCCAAAAAAAAAAAGCTAACACTAAACTTCTAATAACGGACATCACTTCACAACACTTTTTTCGATTCTCTGCAAAATACGAAAACTGTAATATTTCACAACTGTCCTTCTCTAGACACGATGTAAGGATGAGATACTTGCGTAAATTTTCAGGCAAAAGTCTTAAAAATGCCCTAGACTAAAGCCAACATTCTGGTATGACAGTTCATTCAAACGAGCCAGACAGACAAACAACGGTGTTTGTTCCCACCTTGGCACCCAATAGGAATGAATGACGCTGTGTCCAAGAATTCAATTTTTTGTCGTTATCTTTCTCCCGAAACTGTGGACTTGTAAGAAAGACAAAGACTATTGTTTTTTAATATTGCTGAATTCGTAAATGCAAAGAAAACTATTCAAAGAGTTGCTATTAAAATCCCTTAAATGTGAAACTAAACAAAACTATTTTCAACTTTGTGCCCCTTGGCAAGTCTAACCTCAGTGATTTTGCACTTTGTATTTCCAACAGTTTTGGCTACGCTATTTTTAATCTAGTTTTATGTTTAAATTGCTCAACACTTTTAATTTTTGCTTTTTGTACTGATAATCCATTTTCTTATCCTCTCCATCTTGGAAAATTAGTCACAGCCTCGGTTACCATTCCCATCATTATGTGGTTCCCCCATGCTTCTGTTGTCTTAGACCAACCAACCAACTTAGAAACGTTCAACTAGACTCTAATAATAAGCATTATTGAAGCAATATTTTGTTTAAACATTAGATCTACTCACAAGCAAAATTACAACAAGTATTATTATTGCTTTTGAAAATACTAAAATTACAATAACAAATTAATAATAAATTGTAAAATAGATACTTACTGTTTGATAAGCAACTCCTTGAAAGTACTTAGTTAGCTTCCAATATTGATGATGTTTATTAGTAAAAAAAAACTAATTTAGTCTCCTCTCAAAGAATAACTATCATCCGAGCTAGGGAGACACTTGTTCGAAAAAAAAACGAATTTTATCTCCCGTCATAGAATATCTAATATATCCAAGCTAGGGAGACCGAGTATTCTCCTGTAAATCCAGGAGAGTACTGATTTGAAACACAGAAAATCTCAGTTTATATACCCATTTTGCTGACCTCAATACCAAGGAACACTAGTTTAAATTGCATAATCCAAAATGACAGCTAGGAAGTTCCCATACACCACAGAGTTCATTTCCCGGTCTCATTCTTCAAACCCCGGAGGCTACTGACCTGGATAATCCCAATAAAAGTCGGGTTTGTCACACTTATCGAGTATTTGCCAAACCAATTTTGCCGGTGAATCATGAAGTCAATAGAGCAAGTAAACATTTATTTTTACATAGAAAACACTTTAAAGTTTTTAGAATTATTACAAGGTTTAAAATCAGTTTTTAGGATAAAGTTTTTCATTTCCACGATTTAGTAATCACACAGCACATAATGGTTAAAAAAATCTGCAGGGTGATAAGTATCCTAATTTCGACAAAATTCCGACTTTTAAAACAAGTTTTAAGTTCGAATTTGTTTTATTTACATTAGAGTTTTGTTTACGTTAGTAGAAGTGAAAGTCTTCCAATGCGAAGGTTAAGAAGTGTTCAAGGCTTCATTATGACCTAGATGCCTCATTGTGCACCTTGCAAGGAGGCAAGGAGCACTGAGATGTATAAGTCGCAATCTGGATTGGGCCACCATCACACTTGTAGTGTTGCACGGTAAATCAGTACTGACGGTACAAAAAAGTTACGGTATCAGTATCGTACCTTTTCTAGCATCACGGTATTACCGTAGCAGCGTTATTACAGTGATTGTAGTGCCAACGACCCAGCTCTGCTCATAGCGTCCTATCTCTCTAGGCCTACATTAATATCGGTTAGTGTTTCCTGGCATGCCTTGGGCTTTCGTTTAAGGTTGACGAGACTGTTAGCGCTACATGGAATGTACATCGGTTTTCCGCCGATAGTTGCAGGGCGCACTGCACACCCCAGGAGAGAGAACTTAACCATAAGCCATTGAATTATCTGTCCAGTGTAAATAAAGTTTTCATAAGTAAATCCATATTTTACCAAAGTTTTTCCCGACCTTACTGTGTAGAGTTTTGTGTCCCTCATAAACGTTTTGTCATACTTCTTCCCCCCTCCCAAAAAATGCTATATAGGAAAAAATTAGCGCTATTGTCATATTCAGAATTAACCCCGTTTTTTGGAATATAGCAATATCGCTAATTTTTTCCTAAATATGGACTTTCCAGGAATCTCAAATTTTAGTTTTTGACCTCAATTCCTGGCTGTCAGTTTATTCAGTAAAAAGTGAAAGTATACTAGGTCATTCAAGGTCTTTTGAGGTTGTGACAAAGCAAACGCTAATTTATACCTCCAGTTTTTTTTAAGAACCATTTCTTTTATTTTCTCGTTAAGAAAAATTGTTCAACTTTTATTATAAACATGTAGTTATTGATTTTTTGTTAAAGAGAAATTTTGCCCATTTTTGAAATAAGCACACAGTGAAAAACAAATTTAAAAACACAAAAATCTGCAAAAATATTCAAATAAGAAGGAGGAAGCAACGAAAAAGTTACACGGCAGAAAATGCGTCCACAAAGAGCAACACTTTTATTTAAAAAAACGCCAAAAAATTAGGAGGGGCCCTCTAAAAGTAGCCCCCATCTGAAGAAAGGAAGGAAAGACCCAACAGAGGGGGCCGGGGGTTGCTCAAAAGGGCCTGCTTTCCACCAAAACACCTACTACTGTAATTGTCGAAAGGGATACTTCGTCTCTTTTACATGCGGTATTTATAGCACTCCCGTCAGAAAAAAATTTATACAGTCTTTCATACCAGACACATTTGTTTTTTTTCTTTCTCGATTCGTTGTTGGCCCACAATTTTAAATTTTTTTCCCACACATGCCATATTTGGCTAAATGCAATAATAATCGTATGTAATAATACTTGAGATAAAAACAATAGTCATTCAGCGTTGAAAATCTCACCATGACGGACATACTGTTACCAGCTCCCAACGTTAGGACGGCCATCAAAGGCTGGCAAAAGAATCCAGCAACGGCCTGTATGTTTCTCACCTACAGCGCTCACATCATCTCACCCAACAGAAGTTGTGCGCCACCATTATTAATGCCCTGATCGGTGAATTACAATTGAAATCGTACTGCCTCGGCTCTGAGTCTGGAGGTGCCCAGTTCTCCTTTCGTTTTCACACTCCACTAAATGAAGACCAGTACCGTTTTAGGAATTAAGCTGTTGAAGACAAAAACTACTAGACGTAACGATCTAATGGACTTTGCAAAAACGATCCACCGCCTGTAGAGAACCTGATAGACGATGATAAGTTCGTACTACCATTCGAAACCCTTTTTCAACCCTGGTTGAGTAAACACACAAAAAGAGTTTTCGACCTGTCCGACCCATTCAACTTGAAATATGCTCAATTTTATCCATATTTAACAGTGAGAGTGATTAATAGCAATTACTACAATTCCCACGATTGATGTCTGTAAATTTCACAATGATTAAAGAACTAAAAAAGCATTAACAACACAAACGAACGTGTCTGTGTGTTTTCGTTTATTGAACAGTGTGTAAAATACATTTTTGAGTGCATAATTGTTGTGTAGAGAAACGAGAGGGTGTAGGCCTAAACTACATTAAAATCGCAACACAAAAATTCCGTTCACTGTCAATTTAAACCATACAAAAATAAATTCCGTTTCCAGGATTGTTATAAATGGGAGTGGGAGTCGGGAGTGACGTCACTCATGGATGCGGGGCTGAAACATCCTGCCAACTTCTTTTTGGTGGGTCGCGCGTTTTCTAGCAAGAGTAAAGCATTACAAAATTGATTTTAAACTCTCCTGACCTTACCGACTATCGACCCACCTCCGACGAGCAAACTTATTGCTACGGGGAAGATCGGCCTCTTTTTGACGTTTTGAGAAAAACCAGCCCGATTCCCATTCAATTCAACTCTAAATTTACCCAAGATGTTTACGACAGTTTGCCATTTGACTCAATCCTGATTATCGACAACTTGCTTCACCAACTACCTGACTGCCCTATTAATAACGTTATTCTAAGAGGCGCACACCATAGAGGCATATCTGTCATTAACGTCATTCACAACCTGTTTCTCAAAACGTTAAGAACTATCTCGTTAAATTTACAGTATTCTTTTCTGGTTAAATCAAACCGAAGTCACGACCAGTTACAAGTACTTGGTCGTCAACTGGGAGTAAACAAAGACTTTATAACTTCCATTTACAATGATTTGACCAAAGAACCCTACTATTACTGTTAATTAATTTCCATCCTTCCACTCTCGAAGCGTTAAAATTCCGTTTAAACATATTTAAAATACCGATTACCGTTTACCTGCCTACATAGTATGGCAGAGAGAATCCTAGATTTCATTCCATTACTAGAATTACTGTGTTCGAAAGCCACTTTTCAGCGCGTTAAATGCATTTTACTCAATTGGCCTGAAGTGCGACAGATGCCGTGTTTAGCGTCACTAAACTCGTTAAAGGGCAGAGTACCTTTAATGGAAATTCAGAGAAGAACTCTCAAGAAATAGAAAAAAAGTGCTGCTAAAACTATCTTCTAGAAGTTGCGGTGAGAAAGAAAAACACGAAAATTTATTTAAAAATCAAAAGGGCATATTTTTAGGTGCTCTTCTAATGCCAGTGCTCAGTCTACTAGGCGGTTTAATATCTGGCTTTAAAAAAAATGTATAAATGCATGCAGTTGGTCCCTATGAGTGTATCAGTCAGGGATGAAAGGACCATCTCCCAGCCTAGGTCGCAATTTACCCAGCGCTCAAGAACTTGGACGATTCCATAAGAGACGTGTTGGTCAATCAAACCCTTAGTGAATACGATAAATCCAAGCTGTACACTCAACTGCTCCAACATTATGTAGACGTTGACAAAAAGTACGAAGCCGATGCATTAAAAGTGATCGGCATGACGAGACACCTAGCTTACAACGGCACGTATGCTAATGATCCCTTCTATTTTGATAACTTTGGACTCAATTCCATAACCCTTTCCATCGATGGTGAAATATTTAGTAGAAAACCGCTCATTTTGACTTTGACAACCACACTTACGTAAACGCTTACATGTCAATGTATAGCAGTTTTGGCATGTCTTTTTATAATATTGGGAACAGCATTACTTAAGAGATGTTCCCAGCTGGACATTGTTTATTCTGTTTTGATCTTCCAGACGACCACCACGCTGATTATTCCTCTCACGTGTCCCTACTGAGAAATGGTGTTGCGAGAATTGAACTGACATTTGCTGCTGTTTTACCTCAAACTGTTATCGTTTTGACCGTCGGCAAACACGAAGCCATTTTGGAAATTGATGAAAGAAGAAACATTTTGTATAAGGAATGAATACCTCCTAAATTAGTGCCATTTTGAGACCTAGGTACATTACGTTCTTGGGGGGGGGGATGAGGCTTAATGCCGCGTCGACAGCTTGGTCATTAGCGCCAACCTCAGTCACAGTGCAGTGGTCCGGGTTGCCACTGCACCACACATTACAGAGATATTATTCAAACCCCTAACCTAAATCTTGTCATACGTTCTTGGGCACTTTTCCTTTAAATCACGTACCGAAACCTTCCCGGCTGGACCGTCATAAATTAAGACACTTGCAACAGGCCCCGTAATCACTGGGTCGTATTAGGCACGTTCGAATATTTCGACCCCTATGCCTTGCAGCCCTTGTCAATTCGACCGTTAATTACTTGAATAAACATTGCTCTAAACAGTGGTTGAGTAATGACGTACAGTTTCAAGCATTCAATACACGAGTGTGCGGGCATTATTGTATTTATTTTATTTTAATGAGGTGTTTGAGGCATTCTGCCAAATCTATTGTATCCAGTCTTAAAGCTCGAGCTAACCACGATCAGTTTGTGTATAAATTTGTAAAAGCTCTAGGCCAATAAAATTAGTTGTGAAAATGTCAGCGTTTGTTTGTGTGTGGTTTTTTATTTAAATTTGTTTGTATATTTTATTTTGTTTACTCAATATAGGCTTATAAATGCACGTGTTGGTTGCTCGGCTCTACTTTTTTAGTCTTTTATTTTCAGAAAATGGTTCGTAAATGAGCACTCTATGACCGAATGTACACCACTGCCAATGGGTTACCCAAACATGTGAGACGACACCACATTCCTAGGCCTTTCGTTTGCGATACCTGCAGTGATTCGTTCACTACAGGCATCAACTTGAGATGGCACCGCAGACATCATCTCATGACGTGAACCGCCTGTAGGCTAACGTTCGAAACGGAGGACACGTACGTCCAACATAATGCGTTTCATCATTCCTCCGTTTCAGACATAGATGTAGGACCTTTCCAAATTCAGGCCTCAGCCGTTACGAACTTTTTTCAACTCTATGTGAATGCTGAGCCTTCCTCTACACTCAGCGTTGATGAGTATTTTGATACTTTTCGTTACTACCTGGACCAATTGTTCGCCATTCTACAAGGTCGGCTTATGCAATTCAAGTTTATTTTGTGCTCGACATTAATATTAGTAACATTAGGTCCTGAAGATAAAATGGTGACCATGACATCGTACCTGTGTAGTGCAGCAAATAGATGAACGATTTTGAAGATGACGGCGTTAATTGCGAGTTGTATACCGTCGGGAGAAAGGATGGGTCTTTCTCCCAATGGTATACAACTTGCAATTAACGCAGTCATTGCCAAAATCGTTCATCAATTGGACATTTTCTACCAATATGGTTCTGGTTGGGTGGTGTCGAAAATTGAGCGATGTGACATGAATACGAGATACGTTTGCCCGTATTGCCTGTCTCCTTTTCACAATGTTGACTCATTAAACGAACACTTGATTATCTGCCAATCCTACGAAGCACAACACACAGTTATGCCTGAGAAAGAAAATGCATTCGTGCTATTTTCTCGCTACGAGAGACAATTACGCCATCCGTACGTCATGTACGCAGATTTTGAGACAATATTAGCACCAATTAACACTTATCAGCCCGACCCATCGTCCTCGTTTACCCTTAATTTGCAATCGCACGTTCCTTGTGGATTTGCATACATTATTGCAGGTCCTGTCAGTGAAGTCATTTCACAACGTGTGTACAGGGATGAGGACTGTGTAGACAAGTTTTTCAGGTCCATAGACCACGAATACAAAGTCATTCAGTATATCAAGTCTTAAAATGTGTTAATGTCATACAGTGCTGATGATTGCACTACTTTTACTGCTGCGATCATTGTTATATTTGTGATGAACTGTTTGTGAACAATCCTTTTACCAACAAGGTACGTGACCATTGCCATCTTACTGGGCATTATAGGGGTGCTGCTCATGACAAGTGCAATCTTTATTATACGTATAAAGACGAGTTTCAAATTGTTTGGCATAATTAAAAAAAATTATGATTCACGTTAAATCGCCATGAGTTTAAATTATGTCAGTGGTAAAAACATATCTGTCATACCACAAAAGACCGAACGCTACACAGCTATCATTGTTGGTTCCTTTAAATTTATGGACTCTTTTCTATTTTTGTCATCATCTCTGGGTAATTTGGTAGACACTGTTACCGAATTCCCCATTTTGGAACACTTTTTTCCTACTGCTCATCATTTGTTAAAGAGGAAAGGCGTGTACATGTACGAGTATGTAACTAATTTTAGTAAGTTTGAAGAAATTCAGCTTGGTCTAAAGGCAGCTTTTTATTCCCGTTTAACCAACAGTCACATTACCGACGATCATTATTCGTATACCCATACCGTTTGGGATGCTACTAATTGCACTACGTTTGGTTCCTATCACAACCTGTACGTTTTAGTCGTTGTTGCTTTGCTAGCTGACTACTTCGAGCACTTTAGAACCATATGTAAGAAGCAGTATCGTTTGGACCCTTGTCATTTTTATACATTGCCAGGGTTAAGTTGGGAAGCTGCTCTTTGTCTAACTAAAGTTAAATTAGAGTAGCTTACTAACGTTGATATGTACAATTTGTTTAGTAAGGGAATACATGGCGGGATTTCCATTATTCCCAAACGGTGTGCCAAAGTGAATAATCATCAGTTACACGATTTTGACCCTACTAAACCTATTACTTACATTATTTACTATAATGCGATGAACCAGTATAGCTTTTGTTTAAACATGCCATTACCCTATTCAGGCTTTAGGTGGCTGACTGAAGAAGAGCTGACGCACTACAGGGTATCTGTTACAGGTGGATTTCGACTATCCAGACAGCATCCACGATGCACATGTCGATTACCCCTAGCAGCTGTAAACGCCTGACATGCTGTCACCATTTAACACTAACCTAGCTCCATTTAGTACCACCTCGTCTCATAAACTTGTTCCTCATTTAGGTCCATGCAAAGATTATGTTTTTTATCACAAAAACTTAGTTTATTACCTGAAACATGGACTGGTTTCAACTAAAATTACCAAAGGGATCAAGTTTACTGAAGGAGCGTGGTTTAAGCCCTATATAGATTCAATACTGACAAGAAGAATGCTGCTAAGACGGAGTTTGAAAAGAACCTGTATAAATGTTTTTCGAATTCGGTTTTCGGAAAATCGATGGAGAATATCAGGAAACCGATAAACATTAAACTAACTACCAACGTGGTTAAGTCCTTGAGGTTAATAAATGCACCATCCTTTGATTATTTCGACATATTGAGTCCCACCCTGTTTTTATTTAAATTAAAAAAAAACGTGTACTTCTCAACAAACCAATCCATATCGGGTTCAGCACGTTGGAGCAATTCAAGCTGGTGATGGTAGGTATTTACCTGGATTTTATGAAGGAAAGGTACGGTGACAGGTGTCATCTTTTATTGACGGATACAGATAATTTGATATACGAAGTAGGAACCCCTGACATCTACGCTGACATCTTTTCTATTCGACACCAGCAATTACCCCAAAGATCAGTGAGCTTAACAAGAAAAAAATAGGCACTTTTACTGACGAGACAGGTGGAAAGCCTATTTCAGAATTTGTTGGGCCGAGGTTTAAAATGTATTCATTTGAATGTGGTGGGTCTGCAAAACGCGTTGGCAAAGGCATACAAAAGAATGTATTGAAAGATGATTTAACGTGTGATGATTACTTGTCTTGTTTACGTCAACACGAAACCTTTTCCTACGAACAGACATCAATTAGAAGTTTCAAAAACAAACTTTTTACGCCATATTTGCCTTATGGCGTTAGAACGTTGCCTTACTATCAGTATTCTCTTACGACATTATCGTAGTATTATTTTTCTGTATATACATTGAATGCTTTTTGTAAATACCAATTAACTTTCCACTAATGTGTCATTATTTGTAAATATATTTGCTCTTTGTATGACTTTGGAATTGTTGTTGCTCTAATAAACATTCATACACAAGTTTGTAGTTGGTCTTCTTTCGTGTTTCACTTACTGTATTGTATTCCATTACAGGCTATTATAATCTCCCCAAGCCTGTGGGCATGCCTTCGAGTTACACTTAACTCATTCTCTTTTTGATGAGTGTATGAAATAAAGGAAGGAAGAGGTAAAGCCAAAGTGGCTTACTTTTTAGTTGAAAATGAAGATATGTTTTATGGATAGTATGGCTTCATTAACAGAACCTTTATTCAGTCCTCATGCATTGTTGTCAGTCGTGTGACCTTTGACCTTCAGTTGAAACATGTCTATACACATACGAAACCGAAACTGAGGCCATCTTTGGGCGTGACGTCACTTCCAGAGTACCGTTCTAGGTCATTTTGCCTGGTATGACACACCTGCTGCTCCGTATCCGGCCCTGTATCCTACATATTTACACTACTATCGTTACTTTGCTCAGGGAAGTAATTCGAACTTTGAGGTTTTTTTTTTATTTTAGCCAATCATACACCAGAAGTCCCAAACAGGTAGTTAGAGATAATCCATGGACGAATTAATACAAAACATTTGTACAAAAATCACGTCGGATCGGACGTGGAACTTTCAGACTTTAAAATGTTACATAGAACATTCTGCATCGCAAAACTGGAAGAATTTGCCACTCTAACTACTAAAACCGAATATCGTGCTACACAGGTCCAAAACTCACACCCACGTATTTGGCAGTTCAACAGAGATGCATCTTGACACCTCCAATTATTCCAAATTATTCCCAATCCCAGATCCCTGGGTAGCCTGTTACCCAGGCAAATGGCTAAATATGACTTGGTCAAATTTTTCGATAATCCCAGAGATAGCAACTCCGTGTTTGGGCTCCAATATGACTTTAAAACTGGTGAGCTCAGCATTGCCAATAAACAAGTAAAATATTCGAGAACGATATAGTTGTTGGTGGTCAATGGTACTTGGGAAGACGAAGACTCTGGCGTTTGTTGGTGTCTAAATATTTGAAAGAAACTTTGTATCCCACGTTGTCAATAGATCTTACGCGGCTCTTCTAAAATATACGAATGTTATATTTCAAAACAATGACCCTGGTACTGGTAAACCAAAGTCTAATCAAAGTGCCAAATATGTAATAGATATCCATGAAGTAGACCGGGTTATCCCGAAATAATTGCTCGTCTGCGAGAAACGGAACAGTCCAAAGATCAAGGGGTTGCGAAATCAAACGAGCGCGCGAAATCGAACATTGCTACCCCTCGATCTTTGGACTGTTCCGTTTCGAGCAGACGAGCAATTATTTCGGGATAACCCGGTCTAATTCACGGATATGTGTTTTAATGCTAAGGTGTGACGTCGAGCCAACAAGTAGTTATTTGAGATTACAAAAAAAATTATTTGAAAATTTTATTTGTGAATTATGACGTAAATTCCTGAACTCAAACTTCCGGTTTAAACTTCCTGTCTGCCAAAGTCTCAGGTACGCGAGGACGTCCCTATATCCAGTCCCAGTCACCGACATTTGTGTATAAGGTAAAACCGTATTTTTTCTAATTTATTAGTTTAAATAGATATAGCGTATAAAATGCGCTATTCGCTTGAGTCTCATAGGTTGAGTCCCCCTGTGGGCTGGGGGTAGAATAAGCCCACCGTACCCCTGCGTGTCGTAGGCGGCGACTAAAAGGGAACCCAAGATCACGGTTTGCTAGTGTGCCAAGGGTCTGCGTGGCGGAGGGTTTTTAGTCCGTCTTGAACACTAGCAACCTCAACACTACGGTTTGCGAGTGCGCCTACGGTGTGTATGGCGGGCAGGTTTAACACCCGTCGCAAGCACTAGTCAGAAAGAGGTGAAGGGACATCCAGACAAACCGGGCCCGGGGTGGCGGCTTAGAGGATGTTTGGCGGTTTGAATCCCCTTTTGGGTTTGATTCCGATTTGCCCATTCTGGCCACTGGGCTTTTCATCCTCATCCCCCAGCATGTTGGCCGTGTGCTGCAACCTAGTAATCCGTGGAGGCTGAGATCCTGGCTTTCGGGCTTTGGCTCCTTATTCCGGAGGACGGGTGGCCTGGGCGAGCCGGCCTAAGGTCAATCGGCTATGACTTTTCGGGTCCGGTCGTTGTGGGGAGGCGGCTTGTGCTGTATCCATCTGCATCACGGACCCGAACTGTTTGGGTTATCGAGGGAGGTGGTGTGTACGGCTTCCTTGGTGGCCTCGCCTCTCGGCATGCTTAGGCTGCCACCTCACTGAGATAGACGGCGGTGTTAGCTTCCTGGTGCAGGGCCCTGGATATGCGGCTTCCGGCCCTGCATCACCCGAGTGCCGCGCGGGGTTTTTCTTTTCTGGGGGGCGCACCGCCGCGACTTCTTTTTGCTCTCCATGGCAACTTTCTTCCCCCCAAAATTCTTCCCCTCCTCGCCGCACTAGCAAGCGCCAGAGGAGGGAACCTGAGATGGTTGGGCCTGGTGCCCAGTTACCGGACATTGGTAAGAGTCGGGACCAAGTCCCGAAGTTCTTGGTGGTGACAGGCGAGGGCCGAGATGTTGCACAACTCGGTCCGTTCGCTGTCCACAAGGCACTCAAAGGGATCTGTGGTTCCGATCCGAAGAGTGTCTCTCGGCTCCGTGCTGGGGGATACCTTGTGGAGGTTGCGGATGGGGCTCAGGCAAAGAGGCTTTTGAAGGCGGGTGCACTGGGGTTATGCTCGGTGCGTGTGGAGCCGCATCGTACCCTAAATAGCAGCAAGGGGTTCGTGACGTGCTTTGATTTGAGGGGTCTCAGCGATGATATCATCCTGGACGAACTCAAGTCACAAGGCGTTACGGCTGTGAAGCGTTTGACGCGGAAAGGTGAAAATGGTGCCCAGCCAACTGACACCAGCCACTGCCGGTTACCTGCGGTTGAAGGTCAGGCCTTATGTACCGAATCCAATGCGGTGTTTCCGCTGTCAACGCTTCGGCCACACCAGCGGCTCGTGTAAAGGTAAACCTACCTGTGTTAGCTGTGCTCAGGCAGCCCATGATGGCACTGATTGTGCTGCCCCGGCGCGCTGCGTCAACTGCGGTGGTCAGCACCAGGCCTCTTCACGGGACTGCCATGTTTATGTTGAGGAACGTCGTGTTCAGGAATTGAAGGTTAAGGACGGGCTTTCCTACTCAGAGGCCCGGAAGAAAGCCAAACTATCGGCGCCGACGCTAACACGTTCTTTTGCCCAGGTGTGCAGTGCGTCATTGCCTGGCCCAGTTAGTGAGTCTGCTGATTTGGCGGATTTGCGCGCTGAGCTCAGGTCTTTGACGAGGACGGTGGGCATGCTTGTTACTTTGTTGACCCAGCAACATCCATCTTTGCAGGGTCTTTTGGGTCCTTCAGACCCGGTTGCTGCCGTGCCGTCGACTTCTGCCCAGCCTGCAAATGCTTCTGCTCCTGTTACTGTTCCTGTTCCTGATGCTCTAACTGTTCCCAGGCAGGTGAAGGCTTCGGCTAAGCCTCCGCCTGCCCGGAGTGCGCCACAGAAGCCGTCGAAGAAGAAGGCTTCTGCTGGTAAAGCCTCAACTCCGCCTGTGAAGACGTCTTCACCGGGAGAGACGGTGAAACGGTCGTTGAACGGCCAGCTTGCTGAGGGGTCCATTGCGTCCCCTCAACATTGTGATACTACTCTGCCCATGGAGCAGGAAGAGATTTCCTGTTCTAATTCTCCGAAACTTTTTCCTCCTTCCGAGGACAACTTTGTTCTGAACCTCACTCCATCTTTTGATTCGGGTGAGGATTCAGATGTTTTCGGATCGCCCAGAGGAGGAGTTGAGGAGGATGGTGTTGTCTTAAGCCTGCCCTAATGCCTGCGCATACCATCGTTCAGTGGAACTGTCAAAGTTATCGGACCCATGCAGAAGAGCTGCGGCTGCTTTTGTCGCATTGGCGACCTCTGTGCTGCTGCCTTCAGGAAACTTGCTTTAAGGCGTCGGATAATCCGGTTGTTAGGGGTTACTCTGTCTACCGTCTGGATGCAGACCCTGTGCCACGTGCACATGGTGGTGTTGCAGTGCTGGTTCAACACTCTCAGCCG
>JAHWFP010211955.1:25294-40885 GCA_023313725.1 Lithobius niger | reverse complement strand
CTCTTTGTGCATCCCTCGGTGTCTCCCCACACTCGGTGTTAGGTGTCAGCCCCCTGCGCAGGACCGTAGGGTTTTGCAAGGCGACGCAGCGTTTCATTTAGGGTCTGGGGGTCCTTCTTGTTCCCAGCACCTTGGGCACCTTGGGTAATGTGCGTATTTCCTTGTGTTCCCCTGAGTTTCCTGATGGTCTCTCTCTGGTTTATTCCGGTGTTTCCCGTGTTCTGTGTTTTGTGGTTCTCTGGTGACCTGGTCGTCCTGGTTTAGGTTAAGGTAGCGTTAAGTAGGCTAGCATGAGCGCATAGGTATATGTAGTCCTTTATAGCTCAATAAACAAAATAAAAATAAAAAAAAAACGATCACTTAACGATTGTTGCCGATCAGTCTGCGGCCTTGCAGTGCTGGAAACACCGGTTCTCGTCAGATCCCCGAAGTTAAGCAGCATTGGGCTGGATTGATACTTGGGTGGGTGACCGCCTGGGAATCTGGCTGTTGCAGACATAGGGCCTTAGGGCTTCGGGCAGGTGACCAGGAGTGGTTAACGCTCGTTAAACCCTTTAACCCTTTTTTAAAACAATTCAACTCCTTTCTGGAAGTGAACATTTAGGAAATAAATGAGCCTTTCCATCGTATCAGGCTGCCATTGAGGGCCTCGAAATTAAGAGCCAATCGTCATTTGGTTTAAAGTTGTCTGGTTTAGTAGACACGGGTTCTTTTTTTTTTTTTTTTAGTTCAAACGCCCACAATGGCACAGTCCAAGCGACTAAAACTTTGTTGGCCTCTTTGGTACCACAACAATACCAAAAAACGAACCCAAAAACGGTACGGCAGGTCTGGTAAGTGACGCCATCTCTTCGAAGACTTTGGAAAAAGTGGTATAACCCGAACTTGTAGTCCAAGGCCGTCAACAGACGGCGACATGGCAGGTTTGGTAAGTTGCACCATCTTTTCGAAGACGTTGGAAAAGTGTCCCAACCAGAATTTGAAGGCGAATCCCGTCAACAAATGGCGCTACAGGATGGGGTACTTGATTGTACGACGGAATGGCGTGGCCGGTGATTTGGCCGCCTGATCCGTATTATACTGTATATGTAGATGCGGTAATAGACAACAAATTAAATGCATTATAAATAACAACACGGATAAAGAACCAAGTGCAACAGTCATTTTAAACATTGCTACAACATTGTTGCCATTTCACGCTATTTCCAAAATTTGCTATTCTCGCTGAAACAACAGCTTCTAGCAGTGATCAAACGACGGTAGAATAAATAGCTACTCGCAGCGAGAATTTAAAATCCAGCATGGCGTCCATTTTGGGGTTATCGGATCGAAGACAACTCATCGAATGCCGGCATTCTGAAATCTGTCCGTCGTCTTGTACTGCAGTAAAATTTTTTTGCTAGTTGTCATAAATCGACGCAGTCATGTTGCACGCATCGTACGTCGTGTCGCGAGGCACGAGGACGAGATTTGCGTCAGCGTTGTTGCCATGGTTACCACGTATAGACAACTTGAAAGCCGCATGCTCCAATAAAGGCGAGAAGCAGCCAGCATATTTAGTATTAACCAATTAAAAGCTAGTAAGCGAGAAAATTGTCGTTGGGTAAACCCAGCCTTACTTGGTTAACGCTAAATCTGACGGCTGCTTCTTGTCTCTACCGGAGAATGCGGCTTTCGAGTTGTCTATCCATGGCAACAACGCGGCGGCAGATCTTCTCCTCGTGCCTCGCGACACAACGTACGATGAATGCTGCCTGACAGCGTCGATTTATGACAACAAGGAAATAATTTTTACTACGATACAAGACAACGGACTGATTTCTGAATGCCGGTATTCGATGGTTTGTCTTCGATTTAATAAAGCCGCCCGTGCACTGAGCGACTTGGCCGCACGGCCAAGTCGCTGGCAGCCAATGAGAATGCTTACTGTTTATGTAAAACCACGCACTAATCATTTTCATTGGCTGCAGCAACTTGGCAGCGCGGTCAAATCGCTCAGTGCGCGGGCGACCTAACCCCGAAATGGACGCCATGTTGGATTTTGAATTCTTGCTGCCAGCAGCTATTTATTCTACCGTCGTCTGATCAGCTATAAGCTAGAATCTGTTCTTTGAGCGAGAACAGCAAATTTTGGAAATAGCGTGAAATGACAACAATGTTGTAGCAATGTTTAAAATTACTTTCGTACTTTGTTCTTTATCCGTGTTGCTATTTATAATACATTTAATTTATCTATTACCGCATTCATTTAGTAGAAACGGGAAGATAATCGTAAATAAATAATAGTTTCCTTGCAAATAGCGTTCGGCGAGTGAGAAGGACTCGTTGCATAAACGTACCCTAAGATTTTTTGCGAAAGCTACATCGTCAAAACAACAAGGTAGCACAACGAAGTTGAGAAACCGAAAAAGATAACTAGTAGCTCGGTGAAGAGCTCACACATTCTCAAGAAGAAAATTAATACAGAATATTTTTCGTAACTATTTCGTTTATAAGTGGGCCTGCACTAGCGGGGAAGCAGGGGGGAGGGGGCCGGAAAACTGAAAAGGGCGTAAAACACCTTACTCGAGTTCAATTTAAACAAAAAATATTTTGTATTTTTTTCGTTTTAGTTTAAGAATTGTGGACTGAGTTTTGAGCACTTCTTTCGCCGTGGGGGAGAGAGATATTCCTCATCCCCATCCCCCAGAAAAAATTCCAAGCTACGGCCTGACCTACATGATTTTTTTGCCTTGTGCACACTTTCTTCTGCCATTGTTCTACTCGAATTTCGCCCCTTTACTCCTTCCCCAAAACCTTTTTTTTTTAATATAAATTAAAATGGAGCTTGTCAAAATATGCACGTATAAACGCTTCTCTATGCTCACTGGCAATATCATGACCACCATGGAAAGAAACATACGATGTGGATAAGTGTACATGGTGCATTTCTTTCCAGTGTCTGGTAATAATGTCATGATATGGTGATATTCTCCTAGAGTTGTTGTACGTTAATTTAGAACATAAATGGGACGTTGCAAAAATAGCACGTGTACGCGTGTACACGGTTGCTGCATAAATAAGCGTGCAAACATGTACCCGCCTGTGTAACTTTTGCGTGTAGACGCGTTTTAATATTGCACTACGGGCCCGTCACCGCTCATAACGTTAAAAATTGAATTGAAACTTTAAAAAAAGTAAGACGCTGTATCACCTTTCAATCCGTGCTACGCCTACCATGGTCATTGAACTATCTGGTCTGACCTACACAATATTAGGGGGGTGGACGAAATGGCTGCCACGACTGGCCCATGGAGTTCTGTTCGGGAACATCACAACAAACATCACATCGATTCAATTGTCGAGGTTGTAAACCATTGTAGCGCGACGCCATTGCGTCAGTGTCTTATATCTTGAAGCATCGTTGGGCACATTTCAGGTACTTGGGGGAAAATATTAATGCGGTACAAAAGCTTAAATTGTTTTGAAATCGAGAGCAATGACCCACCTGACAAAAATTAACTCGTGTAGGAATGCCAGCTAAGCTGCTTTCAATGCAAATTCTGACCCTCAATAACGTTGCAAATGTGTAACTATCTGCTAGTATAGCTAGCTAGTAGCTAGTTACACATTTGCAACGTTATTGAGGGTCAGATTTTGCATTGAAAGCAGCTAATTCTAGCTAATTCTAGTCAGCTCAGCCCCAGCATGTTAAATTCCATAGGTATTAATCGATACCGAGATAACGGGAAAGCTTCCAGCTGTGAAATTGGACGAATGGGTGCAGTACAATACGAACTGCGTACATTTTATGTTTGGGAGCCTATGGATGTAACGGGGAGGGCGCGTAAGTACGAAAACATTGTTATAATCATTGTTAGTATTGTCGGCATTGTCTCTCATTGAACGGCCGAAGTTTGGACAATGATAACGTGTATACACTGACGTGCGTGCCTGGACACACACTACTGTATCACCATAAATCTAATTTGATTTGATTTGATTTGATTTTACTGAGTACTATGTGACCTGAAAGTCATACACTCATGATAAAGCTACCTTAACCTAGCTTAAACCTAAACCTTATGCAAACATTGTAAATCTCTTCACCATCATACAACAGCATACACGAACATTGTCATTACCTCAACATCAAACATGTATGTAGCTGCGAGTGACGATAAACACTGTGTATTGAACAAAGGGGAGCAAAGAGCAAAACTAAATTCAGTCTAAAAAATCAAAACGACCCGTTGCTCTACAGAACGCTAGCACTTTACGGAACAATAACCGATTATCCTGCACATGCGGGGAAATCCCCAGGATCACCGCCAGGGAGTCGACCCCATCAAACTGACCGTTACGCCGCTGTGCCACCCAGAGCGGACAAACACACAGGAAATGTAACACTGTCTCCTCAGACGTACCACACCTGCACATCGGAGTCCTCGCCCAACCAATCCGAAAGAGATGGGACCGAAGCTGAACATGACCAGTACACAGTCTAGACAGCAGGCCCGCCTCTTTACGAGACAAACTGTCACGAGCGCTAGGCTGCGTTACAGAGGAATGAATACCAAAAAGCGCTCGACCATTGGGTCCCCCAACCCAGCGCTCCTGCCACATACTTTTGGACCACCTAGAATAAGCAGACCGAAGATCTCTTGGGCCGACCACGAATTCTACCGCAAAGGTCAGAGGATGACAGCCCTTCTTCGCCAATTCATCAGCCAACTCGTTTCCGAAGTCTCCACAGTGAGCCCGGGTCCACTCAATCTGAATATCTGTACCTACTTGATGTGCCGAAAACAGTTTCCACCCAATCTCTAGAGTCAGAGGGTTGGTTGCATCCAGGTTGGTTGCAAACACTATCGGAGGAAGCCAGCACCAGCTAGAGAATCAGTAATGACGCACTAGCTCGGTAGGTGTAAATCCATACCCACCTCCAACGCGATCGCAATAGGTACTAACTCTCCCACGAAAGCCGAAGGCACAGACGTGAGATGGTAGCTGCGTTCAAGCTGAATACTGGGAACACAAACTCTGTCCCACCCATGTCCTTATCAACACAGAAGGACGCATCGCAGTATATCTGGACACTGTCCGGAGAGATCCTGTGGCCCAGACAAGACTGAAGGGCGACATTACACCACACCCAAGGGAGAGGGGGGGAGGCAAAACTGACCCTCGGAAAATTGGCCAATTCCGGGGCAGCAACGAGGGATGCCCCTAATCCAGGACCACCCAGCAAATCACGAGCTCTCTGTGACAAAGTCATGTAGTCCAGTATAATTCGGGCAAGCGGATCATTACGATCCCTTGCAACAGCCTGTTGACAGACCCTAATTAGTAACTCCTTTGCCCTAATATGAATGGGCATGTCACCAGTTTCCACAAGCAACGCCAAACCCGGGGTTGACAGCTGGACACCACTCTCAGGCAACTGTTCAAAGCAACCTGGATGCTTTTCATTGCACGTTTTGAGGTCAGAAGGACCGGAACATGGAAGTCAGCACACGCTCTGATATATGTTTTATACAACATGTTGATCGTGACACGCTTCGCGACTGATTTATTACAGGCAACCAGTTTCAAGACATTCAGTCTTGACATAATGGCATCTCTAACAACGGCCGCATCCACCAACCAGTCCAGTCGTGGGTCAAGTCGGAAACCAAGGTACCTAACCTTGTCCGTCGGCTCAACCTTCGTTCCATCCACCATGATTGAACCTGTGAGCATAGGACCACGACTGAAGATCATGAGCTCAGACTTGGCGCTAGACAGCAAAAGTCTTCTTTCTGCCAAGAGTTGGGAACCATAGGCGATAGCAGATTCCAAGGCACCTAGGAGGGTAGGGAGATCTCTCCCGGTCAGCCAAACCGCTACGTCATCAGCATACGCAACCACACTCACGGTAGAGGTCATCTCCGCCAAAACTGCATTGATTGCAACTGCAAACAAAGCCGGGCTAAGACAACTACCTTGCGGGAGACCCCTGTCAGTAAACTGTACTCCCGACCAAGAACCATCCACTCTGGTCGCAAATTGTCGCGTGTCAAGAAGGGCCATTAAGGCCTACCTAAGGTCCTCACTGATACCCAGGCCACGCAAAGAATGATCCAGCCAAGCCACATCGACCATGTCGTATGCTGCTTTAATATCCAGGAAAACCACGACTGCAATGTAGTCGTTTACCCAGGCCTCCCTAATACCAGACTCGAGATACAACATCGCATCCTGAGCTCCTCTATGCTTCCGGAAGCCAAATTGGGCTCCAAAAAGCTTGTCAGAGTCCTCCAATTGACACACAACTCTGTTGATGAGAATTCTCTCATAGATTTTCCGAGGGCAAGAGAGAAGGGCAATTGGCCTGTAGCTTGTGACCGCAGACCGCACCTTTCCCCTGCCCAACACATGGGTGAGAATCGAAAATAGCCAAGATTGGGGCACTGGAGCTCCATTCAAGAGACTCTGATAATACTCAAGCAAGTCAGAGTGGCCTGCCTCATCCAGGCTTTGCAGGTCAGCATAGGTAATACCATCTATTCCCGCAGCACTACCTGGGTTACAGGCCTACAAGGCTGCCGTGAGTTCAAGTAAGCTCAATGGCACCAGGCGCAGCACAGAAACAGAAACGGAAACGGTAACCATGGGGGGAGGGGAACCCTTTGGTGCCCCGTAAACCGATACGAAATTATTAATAAAAGCATTCGCTAGACTGGCTCCACGCAGGACATTTCCTGTCTGGTCAAATGCCCATGTCACTGCAGGACTGGAGTCTTGTGGGCGAACCAAAGCCCAGACTTTCGAGATAGGCAAACCCTGCGATGCCTGCTCACACAATCTATGCCCAAAGTTAGCCTTTTCCCTGCACAAAATAAACCTCGTTTCTTGGACTACCTCAATATACTCATACCACCTGGCATCACAGCGATAACTCGTATACCGCTGCCAGGCCTTACGTCTATCACAGATAGCCATTCTACAAGCAGAGGTCCACCAGATTGGGTTTTGTCGTTTTACAGAAGACCTTTTATGAACCCGTCGCTTTTTCCGAAGCCACTTTCTAATCCACACAGCGAAAGAACCCGAGGCAATTTGTGGATATCCGCTGGACAGATGTCTCGGCTGGGTCATGGGGGCCTGAGCTCTACTGGACAGTGCCACAGGGAAGTGGTCACTACCTCTGAGATCAGACCAAACCATGAACGAAAACTGCGATGCCAAGTCTGAGGAACATAGGAAAAGATCCAGCACGGATTCTTGCACAAGAGAACCGTACTGCCTTACAAAAAGTAATAGAACCGTTTTGGATAACTTCCAAGCGGAGATGATCCAAAGAGCCTGCAATAATTCTTCCCCTGGTGTCGTAGCGAGTACTCCCCCAGAGCGTGTGGTGAGCGTTGAAGTCTCCTCCCAGAATCAACGGACCAGGGAGAGATTCAACCCACGCCACCCACTCTGGCTCAGAAAACCGCCCAACCACGCGGACAGCCCCTAGTGTGATCCATTGGGTTTCCCACCAAACCGGAATAAGACAAGCATCAATACCTCTACACAACAGATATGGGATGATAGAGAAGGGGATTGAATCTCTGAAAAATACACGAATTCTTGACATGCCTGGCCCAGTAATACCATGAAAGCCCTTAATTGCAGGGACATAACCATATGGGAATTTAGCTTCTACTATTCCTAAAATATCTAGATCACAGCACAACTTCTCCACAACCTCAATTTTGCTATTTGCTCCCCTAGCGTTCCACACACAAAACTTGAACGTACTTTGTGATAGGGGACCGAAACTTACAATTTACAAATCACAAATCACAAATTCACTTGCAACAATTCACCACTTCCACCAGAATCACTGCTTTCCTCCACCATAGTATCACTAGATGCACAACAGAGCGATTCAGACGAAGCCACCATTTACTCGCTCTCATCTGCCCAATTTGTTATTGGTCGTGACACAGCACTGACACTAGTTGCAGAGATTGCTAACAACGCATCCACTGCGGGAACAACAAGGGAATTGCCAGCGCACGACTCAGCCGTGGATGTTGAACAATCTAAGGGGACCCTCAGTTCACCATGAGCCGGGGACGTCGGGAGAGTAGTGGAGATATCTGGGGGTGACCCCAGACCTATTCCTTCTGGATCTTCAGCAGCCGATAGCACAGAAAATTGGTTGTTACTGTCCGTGGCTACTACCTTCGGTTGTGGGGACGAACTTGCGCCAGCAGACTTTCGACGTTTTGATGCCCGTACACGCGACCAATGTTCTGCTGGATAGTCCCTGACTTGATCACCTTTGACCGGCAGTTGGGGCGAGATGTACGCAAGGGGCATTCTTTGGCATCACTGTATGACAGGTGCGGCAGTACAGATTGGAGCAACATTTTCTGATGTGCCCACGCTGGGAACATTTTAAGCATTGTGGCGGTCTGTTGCTGACAACCAACAAGGACGACACACCCCTTCCTTATACCTACTTGTTCTGGAATATCGTCAACCTGTTCTGGAATACTTGTTCTGGAACTCTCTAAGCCGTAGCACAATTGAAATAATACCGTTACGGCAATGCCTCAAGTCTTCGTCTGCATGCATTTCATGAACCAAACTAATTACTTCTCCATAGTTTATAAAGGCCCTCCTGATATCTACGTCAGCAACGTCCAAGGGAAGCCAGTGTATCTTGATATGGAGAGTTTTATCTTCTAGGTCATGAATAGTCGCCAGCCTGTCGCCTAACTTAAGTTCACCCATATTCTTCACGCTTCGTTTTGCATCTGGATCAGCAAATGAGACGTGGAAAACGTTGTTAGCTCTAAGCCAAGCTATACCTGTCACCCGTTTCTGGTCTACCACGGCCGCCAAAGCTTTTTTGATGTCTGCGGTGAAGTACGGACATCCCGCTCTGTCCGCAATGACGATTAGGGACTTCTGCATCGTGAGATTAGCCAAACTGCCTTTATACAGAGACTTCAATCAGTTCAAGTTTCTCACGCTCACCTCTTGTCTACCTTCCTCACCAATCACTCGTGTGTTATGTCCATTGACTGCTGCTTCTGCATACGTGACCTGTTGGCCATCTCCTTCAACCACTTCAGAGCCTTCCATGAAATTCCCCACATTTTCAACTGGCAATCTAGAGTAGACGCCCTCCGAAACAAACCCACGCAATCCATTGTTGGATTTGACATTGTTCACTTTGATCCCATTGTTCAAAATATTCTGCTCTTGAATCCCTAAGCCACGTCCAGCATCGACCAATTTTCCACCCACCACGCCATATAAATTCAAGTCCAATTCGTCGATGCCTACCTCAGCAGCAAACTTCTGCACTTCAGTCATCTTCTCGTCCGTTACCAGCCCCATGTCAATCTCACGTTGATTCAGAATACCCTTTTGTTTTAAGTCCAGCATGAAGCGCTTCACCACCCGCGCCATCTTGCCAGCTTGCTGCTTGCTAATCCACCCAAAACCAACACTGGTGTAAAAAATCGGTCAGTCTTTGAAGGTAGTGATATGATTCAACCAGGGAAAGGCAACCAAGGTTAATCCTATCCACCCAAAACCAAAACTGGTAGAAAAACCCGCCAAGTTTCCAAAAACGGTCGGCCTTTGAAGGTAGTGATATCATTCCACCAGGGAAAGGCCGCCAAAGTTAATCCTATTAGCCAAGTTAATCACACATATTAATAGTTCGAAAGGTAAATGAAAACTTGAAGATTGCTACTAGTGGTAGCAATCTTCAAGTTTTCATTTAACGTCCAAAGTATTATTCGGTGCGATTAACTTGGCTAATAGGATTAACCGTGGCGGCCTTTCCCTGGTGGAATGATATCACTACCTTCAAAAGCCGACCGTTTTTGGAAACTTGCGGGTTTTTCTACCAGTTTTGGTTTTGGGTGGATATCACAACTTTCATAGGACTGTGAACGTACATAAGGTTACACCGTCTGTTTAAGATGCTTCAGTCCCATTTTTGCACACACTGACTAACAATCGCTGATTTCGTTCGCTTCGCTCACTCAATCAGCGCATCCCCTTCAGTTGTTTTGTTTATCCCTGCAACTTCCCATTAATTTTTCAAGATTTCGTTCACATTTAGTCATGCAGAAACCCCCGAAGGTAGCTGTTACTAAAACAGCAGAACGCGAATCATTTTTTGGGGGGGTTATTAACAAAAAACCCATTAGCTCGTGTATGCTCGTATTGTTGCGTAACCATCATCTAACGTACATCCCTTTATTCTTACGCAATCCACGGCAACGTTAATGTTTCTTTATTTTGTCCTTCGTTACAGTTCAGTTTTTAGTTCGTCCAGGCTTTTACAATAAATCTAAGGACCAGTGTTGACTGTTCAAGACATTGTTGCTTGAAATCTTTGTTTGCAACTTGGAAAAGAAACAAAATTTAAATTCGCTGGTGGCGAATTTCAAAACCCTACCACGTATTTGTTATGATCCCTACAACCCCTAAACCAACAAAAGGACCATGGACAGATCAGCATAAATCCGTGTGTAAAAGTTCAGCTACGTAGGCCTTCTCAATTTTGCGCTAGCCATGTGCAGTGTCTATGGGATTTAACTTATGGGCAGCGTTACTAGTTACTAACGTTATTGACACATCTTTCTCTCTATGAATGGTGGACACTCAGCCTTTAACTTTTATTTTTTCTTTATCCCTGCACCTTCCCTTTACCACAATTTGAAAGATTTCTGTCGCATTGGGATTCATCCTGAACATGTCAAAATAAGCTTTCAGTTGCTTACAGTTAACAGAGACATCTCTGCTAGTGAGGCCGCCTTTTTATCATTAACAATCAATATTTTAACAATAGGATATCTACAACGTTGCCAAGAAATTGTATTCACGTCCAATTCACGAAAAATAAACAAACTGCAGAAACAAATCAAAATAAGCAAAGCCAAAAACTGGTAAAGAGTTCAGAGTGGTGCGGCCCTTCAAAGAAGTGATAGCAACACACCAAAACTAACTAAATAAAACAAATTATAACAAAATTAAAACCACACCAAAAAACCTACAAAGAGGTAATTAAGTTGAGAATGGTTCGGCCTCTAGGTAAAAGGTTAGCAAAGTGTTGAAAACCAATTTCTTGTTGACGTGTCACTGCACGGCAGTGGAGTTGAGTCTAAAACACAATTAAAAAAATAAGTGATATCATATCAAAAACCAAAACTGCTAAGATGGGCCGCCAAGTTTCGAATGGTTCGGCTCTTCAAAGGAGTGATAACAACACACCAAAACATTCGCCAACTAATCGCACCTACTAATAGTTCGAAAGTTAAATGAAAACTTGAACATTGCTACTGAAAGTAGAAATGTTCTAGTTTTCATTTAACCTTCGAACTATTAGTCGGTGTGATTAACTTGGAGAATGTTTTGGTGTGTTGACAACATCAGTTGTCTGAAGGGTCTACTCGTCGTTGAGTTTTCGCGGTATGAAAGGTGATGAGGTACTTTGGAATCGAGTTACAATCAATAAACAAGAGCACAGAACCCTTCACTACGCAAGGAATAACAATGCTGTCAACAATGGCATCTTTGTCGCATTGTCGACCTTTCTAAGCAAAAGAACGTCAGCACGATTCATCCTTTGTTGTGTGCGTGCTATACTATTGTCGGACTGAGATCGTGAAATTGGGTGATAAATAGGTTATCAACCACTTTCCTCGGAGAGATACAACAACGGATCGGCCTTGTGGGCCTAGACATTGTTATATCTCACTCCTCGGAAAGGTGGCTGATAACCTATACTAATGATACGATTACCACATTTTTGTGCGTGCCGCTAATACTAATCAAGGCATGAATACAATTTGTAGGTGTGCTCAAAGAAAAATGATATATGGTAGGACCATGTAGTCCCCTATAGTCCTCTAGTCGCTCCATCTTTGGGTGTGCTTACCCCACGCCTAGCGGCAGTTTTTGAGAGTTTTGGATGACGTGACTTGCATACTGGGCCAAAGCGATTGTCAAGGTTTTATAGATGTTGGGAAACGGAACGCATGCGCATTTCAACCGTTCGTACACGAACCTGCATTAGCGATTTAATTATATAAACGTGATGAAACGTTGATGTAATTTAATGCGTCTATAATTTGAAACGTTTTTCTTTGTTGTCACGTAGTCCACGCCATAAGCTGCGTCCAATGCGTTAACTGCCAATATCCACTTCCTAAATCGGAGCCGTGCGACGCAGAACTAAAATCAACGCATTGTAGGAAGCAAGTGCGTATGAGTGAACAAGAGGGAGGTAAGTAAAGAAATCACTATAATTTATTAAAATTAAAGGAGCAGTAAACCGTCGTGGTTTTTCAACCGTATAACAAACATACACGTAGGTTCCCACCAGTGCCATTTTCCTCGATCCTCCACATCAAGTACGGCCCCAAAGTTCTATTTATTTACCATTAGTCAAGCCATTGCTAAAAATCCGTTTTAAAATGTGCCGTCTACGAGATTTTCTGTTGAATATTGGGAACTATCCTTATTAGCATCCTGCGATTAAACGATCCTTTGCGGGCTTACAATAACCTTGACGATTCATCTGTGTGTGTGCGTGTACTAATTTTTAAGCGTTTGCTAATAATTATCATGAGATCAAAAATCTAAAGGACTAACGCAGTAAAAATTAAAATTATTTATGCCAATAGATCGCCGAAGAAAAACATGAGATAGTAGCGGCTAGCCTAAAAAATTATAAAGTGAGATGTTAAAACACGAAAATTATTTCGGTTTGCGCCGACCCAATTTTTGCATTCATGCTGTTTCGTCTACTATCTTAGTTGGCCTTGTGTTACTACGCAGTTTAGCGAAACGGTGCGATGGTAACATGCGCATGTCGATCGGCACGTGGCTGTTATAAGGCAGGTGGAGTGTACCTTTAAGCGACGAATTAAAGCAATCACCATGAATCACAACTAGGTCAAGATACAATGAGTCAAACAATTAGCATTCAAACGAAGAAACACAATGGAGCCAACATTGTGAACAGCTACGAATGACAAGTGAGGGTCTTTGGCTTGGGCCGCCAATGCACTAGACTACTATGCTAACTTAACACCATCAAATTGAGATCAATGTACAGGATCCTGGGGTTGCCTGAACTCCAGATCTCCAACCTTTCACTATAGGTTACAATCGGTTAAATAAACGGAAATTAACTGTAAATATTTGACATTTACAGCTAATTTCCGTTATTTTACCTCGTTGTAGCTTTGTTTGTTGTATATTGACGTTAACTCATATCCACCCAAAACCAAAACTGGTATAATAGAAGCCGCCAAGTTTCCAAAAAGGGTCGGCCTTTGAAGGTAGTGATATCATTCAACCAGGGAGGCGCCGCCAAGGTTAATCCTATTAGCCAAGTCAATCGTAACGACGAATTGTTCGAAAGTTAAATGAAAACTTAAAGATTGCTGCCGCTAGTATCAATATTCCAGTTTTCATTTAACTTTCGAACTATTAGTAGGTGCGATTAACTTGGCTAAAAGGATTAACCTTGGTGACCTTTCCCTGGTTGAATGATATCTTTACCTTCAAAGGCCGACCCTTTTTGGAAACTAGGTGGCTTCTCTTGTACCAGTTTTGGTTTTGGGTAATGTAGACTAGAGTTACCGGCATTAAATCCGCTGGTCTAGGTGGTTCCCACGAAATTACACATCCAAGGGCATCCCAGGACAGGACTGGTTACATCAACACATAGTGTGGTCAGATTTATGCCGGTTTAGCTGGCTCCCACGAAATTACGCAGTACAATTTGTATCCCAGGGCAGACTGTCTGAATAATAAAAATTACTTACTTATTGAAAAAATTCAATATTTTTATACTTTAGACCACATAAGAAGGTGATGTATAACATTAAAAATTATTTTATACTTATTACTTAATTTGACTTTAATTGCACCTCCAGAACTGTTTGTAAAGAAGTATAGAAAAGCCGTTTTGTTAGGTGAGAACAGTTTCCTTGCCCGAATTGCTCCTGGCAGGATCGATAGTTCCACTGGGGTACAATTTTTAACGCAATAGGCTGCAAGAGAGCAGCCGCTTTTACTCAGTCCTTGTATCCCAGGGTATCCCAGGACAACACTGTCTGAATTAACACATTTTCTATAAATTTGACTTTTTTGTCGAAAAACGAAGAAAAGTCGTTTTATTAGGTGAGATCAGCTTCTTTACTCAAATTTCACCAGGTAGGAGTAATAGTTTAACTGGGGAATAATTTTTATTGCAATAGGATGCAAGAGAAAAGCCGCTTTTATTCAGTCCTTGTATCCCAGGATATCTTAGTACAACGCTGTCTGAATTAACACATTTTCCCTTAATTTGTATTTTTTTGAACCACCAGTGCTGTTTGTAGAAAAACAAAGAAAAACCGTTTTGTTAGGCGAGTTCTTTGCCCGAATTACAGCAGACAGTGTAAACGTTAGAAGTAGTTAAAAATATTTACCGTTTTAATAATAATAATTTATTACACTAATGGTAAAGGGAGATCCAGAAAGGGATGGGGTGACATCCAATAATATCTGTCCCAAATATTAAAAACATATATATAAGTTTACAAGATTAAAATAAGTCCCATTAGAGTCGATTTGTTACATTAGCATTTGTTAGTTTAAAAACATCTCAAATGAATAGCGAGATCTATCTTCTGAAGACCATGCCTGAACTGGTTAAGACTCGAGGAGTTGACTAACTCTGATGGCGGACCATTCCAGGGGGATACAACGCGGTTCGCGAAGAATTATTTTACACAGTTCCTTCTAGCAGGGGGCACAGCGATCTTGAATGGGTGGCCCCTAGTATAGTGGTTACCACGCGTGGAGAAAAAAGAACTTGGGTCAACATCAACCAATCCACGTACAATAGAAAATGTTAGCCAAAGGTCTGCATGAAGCCTCCTTAGCTCAAGGCAGTCCATACCAAGCCATGCAAGTCTGCGATCATAAGTCATATCATGCATGCCTGGTAAGTACTTAGTAAAGGCCTCTGAACGGATTCAACATGCTTTATGTCCTTAACAAGATAGGGGTTCCAGACCTGACTACCATATTCAACAAGCGGTCTGACATAGGTCTTAAAAGCCATTACTAAAGTTGTTCTGTCCCCAAAACCAAAGCATTTCCTGATCATATGTGCAATGCGTTTTGCTTTGGCAACAATAATACAACAATGTGTTGAAAATTTAAGGTTGGATGTAAAGTTTATGCCACGGCCAATTCCCAGAAAATTTAGAATCACACGGTATACGAACATGCATCTAATGGCAACTAAAAAAGTGGTAGTCAGTGGTGTTTAGTTAACAGCAGCCTCCAGTACGTTTTTTCTTCGTCTTTGAACAAAATAAAAATTACTCATAAAAACTCACTCGCCCATTTTCTTTGCTTCTGTGCAAAAAATGAACCTACACATTCTTTTCCACAGTCGTTTTGCATCACTTCCTCCTCTTTCAAATCCTCCTCTTCTTATTCTGTTCTATCACTTTAAGAATGAATATTCTCAACCTTATGCATTGCTTCCTAGCAAAAAGAATTTGATAAAGGGCATCGACAACAATACCCTTCACGTCACTTCCT